>JANRMT010062861.1:4588601-4645245 GCA_026402145.1 Polypterus bichir lapradei | reverse complement strand
TATTTACTTGCTTATGTATATTATTATTTCTATTCATTTATATTTGTAAAACTGCAGTTATCTGAAACTGCAGAGACCGAGTCCACAGATACGCGGGTCCTGCTGTATATTGTCATGATTTAAGGATATTGTATTGAGAGTTTCTTTGCTCAGGATTGCCTTTCAAGCAACTCCTTTGTCCGCATTTTTGCTCTTTTGTGCTTTTCTTTTGTTTTTGAATGGCCACACATTCTGTTGTGATTCACTCACCAGAAACGGCCAAAGAGGTGTAAGGCCTTCAAAGGTATCCACATGAGCAGGCCTGAATCCCAACCAACCTCCCCAGAGGAGGTGAACCAAAAGGCAGCCTAGCTTGTACTCGAGTGGCTGGCTTGGGCCTAAAATGTGCGGAACTCTTAAAGTTTAAAAATGTACCACGAAAGGTCCCAGAAACATACACAAAATACCCAACCGGGGAGGAAGAAAATAGTTAACCCCTGGCCAGTATAATACTGAAGTCTTTTTATTTGTTAAAAATAGGGAGGGGAAAACCATCAACCCCTGGCCAATATAAAGTAAGGCAATAGAAAGCTTTAGAAAAGAATGTTTATTCATAAAAAATAGTAAAAATAAAAGATGCCAGGAGTAAGCTTCCGGATGCTTCTGGACTGCATAGTGCCTACTGTGAAGTTTGGTGGAGCTGGGGGGCTGGCTGAGGCCCCCTGGTTTCAGGGAAGGGGAGAATTACTGTTACAGCTGACAAAGATATTTTTGACAATTGCAGCTTTGTAGTAACAGTTTGTTGAAGACCCTTTTCTGTTCCAGCATGACAGTGCCCCCCTTGTGCCACTACTACCCACTGATGGAGTGCTGTTAAGATGCTCATCCTTCCAACAGGTTCTCCCATCTCTGCAGAAGACTTATGGAGTCATCGTTGGGTTGTTGGTCACCTCCTTGTCCAAGGCTCTTCTTTCCTGCTTACTTAACTCTAGGAGGAGTCCTGGTGGTTTCAATCTCCTTCCATGCCGCAATTCTTGAGGCCAACGTGCTCCTGGGAACACTCCAAGCTTTAGAAACAGTTTCACTCCTTTGCCATGGTCTATCAAGTCAAGTCAAGTTGGGGAGACTTCACTGGTACAGTGCGTTGTCGCACCCACTACACGATGAAGTAACTCGGGATCCCGGTTTGCAGGTTTGTCCCGTCCCACCCTCCAGAAATGACCCTCTATCTGCCGCAGCCAAGTGTTATGTGGGCAACCCCTTGGCCTGGTCCAGCCACTCGGGTCCTCAACAATGAGCCGGATCACCCTCGGGTAATCGCACCTCATGGCCGAAGTGCCATAACTGACGCTCCCTCACAATTCAGGTCATGTGTCTCATTCAGGACTCCATGAGCAACACAAAGTCAAACCAGCGGCACCCAAGGATTCTCAGAAGAGACCAAAGGGGTCCGGTCTTCGTCTCAGGTCACTGGATAGTGTCAATGTCTCATAAACAGGAAGCCCCAGGACTCTAAAGACTTGGACCTTCGTCGTTTTGTTGAGATATCAGGGGCACCACACACCCCTGTCCAGTGACCTCACGACCCCCCATTGCTCTCCCAATCCGTCTACTGACTTCACAGGAAGAATCACCAGAGACATGAATGTCACTGCTGAAGTAAGTAAACCTCTCAACGATGAGGTCAACACTCTCTCTGCAAACAGACACACTGCTGATGGCCGTGCCCAAGAGGTCACTAAAGGCCTGGATCTTTGGTTTTTGTCAGGACACTCACAAGACCAGACCCTCAGACCCCTCACTCAGTCTCTTGAGAGCCCCCATCAGAGCCTCAATTGACTCCGTGAAGATCACAGCATCATCAGCAAACTCAAGATCCGTGAATCTTTCTTCACCAACAGATGCCACCACTGGACCCCACAACCTTTGCCCAACACCCTCTCCATACAAGCATTGAACAGAGTAGGAGCAAAACACACCGCTGACGAACCCCAGAATCAACTGGGAAAAACGCAGAGCACTCACACTACCCATGTACTAGCCGG
Source organism: Polypterus bichir lapradei (assembly GCA_026402145.1). Lineage (NCBI taxonomy): Eukaryota > Metazoa > Chordata > Cladistia > Polypteriformes > Polypteridae > Polypterus > Polypterus bichir. Next base: position 4,643,221 of record JANRMT010062861.1, on the reverse strand, counting down.
CCATGATATCTAGCAACCTCGAGGGGATCCTGCGAACCCTCAGGATGTCCCACAGGGCAGCTTGATCAACCGAGTCGAACGCATTATGAAAATCGACAAAGACTGCAAAGAAACTCTGCCAATATGCCTTCCCACAATCTGATCGTGGAGCTCTGCAGAAAGTTCCTTGGACTTCATGGCTTGGATTTTGTCCTGACATGTGGTGTGAATTGTTGGACATTTTATACACCGGTAGTTGCGTGTCTCCCTGAATGATGTCCAGTCAATTCAGTTTGACACAGGTGGACTCCGATCAGGTTGTAGAAACATCTCAAGGAGAACTGAAGCAGACAGGAGACACCTGAGCACAAGGTGTGGTGCCACAGCAAAGGGTCTGAATACGTCTAAGAAGAAGAGATTTTGGTTTGTGATTTGTAATAAATTTCAGACCTTTCTGAAAACTTGTGTTCATTTTGTCATGACGGGTTATTGAGTGTAGATTTAGACTGATTGGCAAAAATGGCAGATTTATCCATTGTACATGCCACATGTGCTGGACGGGCATCCCGGCCAAGAGAGGGGATGATTCCTTACCCGGACGGGAGACCCCCAATAGGCAGATAAGCATCCCGGCCTGGGAGGAAAGGAGGAGGAGACCCGGAAGGAAGGATCAGAAAGGATGGACGGACAGCCCATTGAAAAGAAAAGATATTGCTAGGGGTTTGTCATCACCCTCTGCATGCTAGATGGCAGCAGCCTCGGATTTCGGTACCCAGTAGAAAACCAGCAGAGCATGCAGGGAAATGATAGATAGATAGATAGATAGATAGATAGATAGATAGATAGATAGATAGATAGATAGATAGATAACTTTATTAATCCCAAGGGGAAATTCACACACTCCAGCAGCAGCATACTGATAAAGAACAATATTAAATTAAAGAGTGATAACAATGGAGGTATAACAGACAATAACTTTGTATAATGTTAACGTTTACCCCCCTGGGTGGAACTGAAGAGTCACATAGTGTGGGGTCTCCTCAGTCTGTCAGTGGAGCAGGACGGTGACAGCAGTCTGTCGCTGAAGCTGCTCCTCTGTCTGGAGATGATCCTGTTCAGTGGATGCAGTGGATTCTCCATGATTGACAGGAGTCTGCTCAGCGCCCGTCGCTCTGCCACGGATTGTTAAACTGTCCAGCTCCGTGCCTACAATAGAGCCTGTCTTCCTCACCAGTTTGTCCAGGTGTGAGACGTCCTTCTTCTTTATGCTGCCTCCCCAGCACACCACCGCGTAGAAGAGGACGCTCGCCACAACCGTCTGATAGAACATCTGCAGCATCTTATTGCAGATGTTGAAGGATGCCAGCCTTTGGCTCCTAGTTGACTGAAAACAAAAGCGTGAACTCATTTGTCAGCATCTTGTAAAGTTATAAGAGGTCTGACTTTTGTTATATTTCTTATGTGAAAAAATGCTGTCCTAGTTATCTGATTAATATGTGATTTAAAATTCAGGTCAGAGTCAATAATGACTCCTGAATTCTTTACCTCCGTCTTGACTTTTAATCCTAATACATCAAGTTTATTTCTAATACCCTCATTATATCCATCACTAAAATTTCTGTTTTCTCCTTATTTAGTTTGAGAAAATGACGACTCATCCACTCAGAAACACGTCACTCTGACACCCCTCTTGCAGCCAGCGTTTCCTCTGGAGTCACTCGTTCCCCAAGCCTTGTCCCTTCTCCTCCTCAGCCACAACCACAAGCTTGCCTTCTCTGCGTCTTCTGCCAGTTTCCTCTGGTTGCCTTCTGCAGTCTGCCTTCCAGGTCCTCGAGCAGGCAGTTGTTTGATAGGCCTACAGACCCCCTGACTCCCACCTTGGCTTGGCTGGGCAGAGCCTCACACACCATTCAGCTTCCCTGCACTCAGCGACCAGCTCCGAGTATTTTACTTTCTCCCTGTCATGCGTCACCGCCATCCCGTCCTCCCACGTCACTGATATAGACGGTGAGGTGCTGCAGATCTCTCCTGGCAACTGAGGAGGGCCAGTCAATCCATCAGGTGACACAGGTGGCCCGCCTAGGGCACCGTCACTCAAGGGGCACCGTTTATGAAATGAATGGGAGCACACTGGGGACGCCGAGGGGCACTGATTATGAGAGTTAAAGGAAATGCACTCTGGACACAAAGGAGCACCGTTTATGTAACTCTAGTGGCTTGTTTTAGAAAATTCTAGAACATTAGAACACTTGAGATAAGAACAGGCCATTCAGCCCAACAAAGCTCGCCAGTCCTGTCCACTTAATTCTTCTAACACAGGGGTGCCCACACTTTTTCGGCTTGCGAGCTACTTTTAAAATGTCCAGGTCGAAATGATCTAACTACATTAAAAATGCTATATATATATAGCAGTGTATTATATATATATATATATACACACTCACCTAAGGGATTATTAGGAACACCTGTTCAATTTCTCATTAATGCAATTATCTAATCAACCAATCACATGGCAGTTGCTTCAATGCATTTAGGGGTGTGGTCCTGGTCAAGACAATCTCCTGAACTCCAAACTGAATGTCAGAATGGGAAAGAAAGGTGATTGAAGCAATTTTGAGCGTGGCATGGTTGTTGGTGCCAGACGGGCCGCTCTGAGTATTTCACAATCTGCTCAGTTACTGGGATTTTCACGCACAACCATTTCTAGGGTTTACAAAGAATGGTGTGAAAAGGGAAAAAACATCCAGTATGCGGCAGTCCTCTGGGCGAAAATGCCTTGTTGATGCTAGAGGTCAGAGGAGAATGGGCCGACTGATTCAAGCTGATAGAAGAGCAACTTTGACTGAAATAACCACTCGTTACAACCGAGGTATGCAGCAAAGCATTTGTGAAGCCACAACACGCATAATCTTGAGGCGGATGGGCTACAACAGCAGAAGACCCCACCGGGTACCACTCATCTCCACTACAAATAGGAAAAAGAGGCTACAATTTGCACGAGCTCACCAAAATTGGACAGTTGAAGACTGGAAAAATGTTGCCTGGTCTGATGAGTCTTGATTTCTGTTGAGACATTCAGTCAGAATTTGGCGTAAACAGAATGAGAACATGGATCCATCATGCCTTGTTACCACTGTGCAGGCTGGTGGTGGTGGTGTAATGGTGTGGAGGATGTTTTCTTGGCACACTTTAGGCCCCTTAGTGCCAATTGGGCATCGTTTAAATGCCACGGGCTACCTGAGCATTGTTTCTGACCATGTCCTTCCCTTCATGACCACCATGTACCCATCCTCTGATGGCTACTTCCAGCAGGATAATGCATCATGTCACAAAGCTCGAATCATTTCAAATTGGTTTCTTGAACATGACAATGAGTTCACTGTACTAAAATGGCCCCCACAGTCACCAGATCTCAACCCAGTAGAGCATCTTTGGGATGTGGTGGAAAGGGAGCTTCGTGCCCTGGATGTGCATCCCACAAATCTCCATCAACTGCAAGATGCTATCCTATCAATATGGGCCAACATTTCTAAAGAATGCTTTCAGCACCTTGTTGAATCAATGCCACGTAGAATTAAGGCAGTTCTGAAGGCGAAAGGGGGTCAAACACCGTATTAGTATGGTGTTCCTAATAATCCTTTAGGTGAGTGTATATAGATATATATACTGAGTATACTTTATACATAAAACGTATGTTGTCGTACCTTGCATAACTGAATAACCTTTATGGCACAATAACAATTCAATACATTTATGGTCACTACAGTGTTTGGATTTAATAATCGTCATGTGGGAAAAGGCTGACTTGCATAAATAAGTAGAGCTGAATAATGCAGTCGACGAAGTTTTGAATTCAGCCGAGTGAAAAATGACGGCTGTCCGATTAACCGCAATTTTAGTTCCCTCTCCTTTCTCTTTCTCAGATCGCTTTTTGGAAGGATGTCAGTTTCGTAGTTTTTATGAACAGTTCCAGAGTGCCTTTCCACATTTTCCTTCTTTGGAATAGCAGTGATAGATTGACAGATCAGACAAATGCACTTCGATTGTGACATTGTGAGAGATAAAAATCCTCTTCCAATTCCACATCCAGCCCATACCCTCCCCAAACATTTTTTTTTTTAAATCCCTTCTTTAGTCGATATAAAATGGAAGGCTAACTAGATCACAGCCGGAGTTTTGCAGTAGCTCACGCGTTTGATCGTACGTGTGGGATGACCAGTGTGTTGGAAGAAAAGAGAAGAGATCTCAGACTGGCCGCCCTGTATGTCAATCAAGTGGCAAATGCCATAGGGAGGATATATGAAAAAAAAATTTTTCTTTGAATGCAACGCGATCGACCTGCACTACCTTTGCGATCGACACATTGGGCACCCCTGTTCTAACACAACATCAAGTCGAGTTTTGAAAGTCCCTAACGTCTTACTGTACACCGCGCTACTTGGCCGCTTATTCCAAGTGTCTGTCGTTCTTTGTGTAAAGAAAAACTTCCTAATGTTGGTGTGAAATTTCCCCTTAACAAGTTTCCAACTATGTCCCCGTTTTCTTGATGAACTCATTTTAAAGTCACTGTCTTGATCCACTGGACTAATTCCCTTCATAATTTTAAACACTTCAGTCAGGTCTCCTCTTCATCTCTTTAAGGCTCAGCTCTTTTAATCTTTCCTCATAACTCATCCCCTGTAGTCCCCTGGAGACCCAAACTGCACCCAGGACTCCAGATGAGGCCTCACCAGTGAGTTATGAAGCTTGAGCAGAACCTCCTGTGACTTGTACTGCACACATCAAGGCGCTATATGACCTGACATTCCGTTAGCCTTCTTAATGGCTGTCAGGAAGTCGATATCTTAGAGTCCACTGTGACTCCTAAATCCTTCTCATAAGGTGGACTCTCAATTTTCAGACCGCCCATTGTGTATTCAAACCTCACATTTTTACTTCCTATGTGTAATTCTTTACATTTACTGACATTAAATTTAATCTGCCACAAATCTGCCCAAGCCGGTCTGCTATCCAAGTCCTTCTGCGATGATGTAACGGATTCCAAATTATCTGTCAATCCACCTATCTTGGTATCATCTTCAAACTTAACCAGCTTGTTCCTTATATTCCTATTTAAATCATTTATCCATCCATCCGTCCATTTTCCACCCCGCTGATTCCGAACACAGGGTCACAAGGGTCTGCTGGAGCCAACACAGGGCACAAGGCAGGAACCAATCCTGGGCAGGGTGCCAACCCACCGCAGGACACACACACCCACACACACACCAAGCACACACTAGGGCCAATTTAAAATCACCAATCCACCTAACCTGCATGTCTTTGGACTGTGGGAGGAAACCCACGCAGACACGGGGAGAACATGCAAACTCCACGCAGGGAGGACCCGAGAAGTGAATCCGGATCTCCTAACTGCGAGGCAGCAGCGCTACCCACTGTGCCACTGTGACGCCCTAAATCATTGATATATATTAAAAATAGCAGCAGCCCCTGCACTGCCCCCTGCTGGTCACCACTCTTAACATCGGCCAATTCTGATGAGGTTCCTCACACCATCACCCTCTGCTTCCTTGTGCTCAAGAATAACCCCCCCCCGACCCCCCAATCCAAGCCCCAGTAGCGCTATGGACACGGATGTAACTTAAGTCCCAACAAACATTCCAAAATGGCCCACTGGGGGTAGGTGGGGGGGTTAATTTACCACCAAAACCCCAGCTAGATGTAAAGGTGAACACCAGGTCTTCATGAAATAAAAAGTTTATTTTCACCAAATGATCTGTTACACAAAGAAGCTTGAACGAGCACAAAGCCATAAAGGAGTCACCAAAGTCCCAACACAGTGTCCACAGCAAAGTTAAAAATGGAGCACAGCTTCAAATTATCCAGAAATCACAAAGCACAGAAAAAGTCACAGTAACTCACCAAAACTCCTAAGCGCATTCAAAATGAACCTCCAGGAACTGTGGGAGACCCTCCTGATTTATAGTTCCTGGCGGTGATTGGCAGGTGGCCCCACCTCTTGGGGGGACACCATCAATGGCAAATGAATATAAATAAAACGAATACATACAATACAAGACATAAAACATGAATTTGAACCCCATTCAGGGGAGGAACCACAGGTATAACAATCAAGAAAAGTGATACATCAATGTAATTTATAATTATTTTCACTAGGGGGGCCGAGTCCCCCTGGTGCCTTCAGCACCCAACCCCCAGTTGTGGGCAGAATATTAGTAAAATCTGTAAATGTAGAAAAGAAAAATGATTATTTATTGAAGTCAAAATCACGACATTCTATAAATATGTAAAAGAAAAAATAATTATTATTTAAGGGAGTTAAAATCATGAAATGAGAATAAAATATTTTCTCTCTTACCAATTGGAATATTCCCGTTAATCTGAGGTCCACTATGCTTGATTATGTATTTATAAGACACTAAATAAACAATCCATTCATTTTAACTGACATTCTTATAGATAAAAAAAAAAAACTTTTTTTAAAAAATGACTAATTTAAATAACAGGAAAAATCACTTAAGTGGAATGCACTGGGTCATCCTAACTCGGCCTCAGTTAACTAAATCACTTAAATACAGACATTGGTGTTATGAATGGATCATTTTTTTAATAGTTTGTTCCTGTGAAAGAAAGTTTACTAGATCAAAAATAATGTAATTTATTGAATTAAATTATTAAAATAAATTATTGAAATAATAATGATTTATTGAAATTATAAACCACGACTTTCTTGATATTTTAGCGTATAATTTAAAAACGGAATATGAATCTGAAGATCTAACAACATCACATTAAAGTTCTATACATTCTGAAAAGAATGATAGCAAACATTTATATGTAGGTTTTAAAATAAGCCCGATTTAAACTGTGACAAAACACGTGACATAAAAACGTCACATAAAATCGTTGCACAAAATCGTTACACTTTTAGGCTTAGGATTTGATATATAGAGAGTGAATATACCGATAGAATAAATTACCAAATACTTCAAAACTCAACGTTTTTGGAGAAGTCACATGAATAGAATCAACAATCTTTCTTCTGCTAAATGGCCTGTCTTCATCAAAATTGATCTAATTTATAAAAAAAAGTCCCAGCTAAGACCTCTTTTTATAACTTGTGTCTAGTAAACTACATTTCCCGCAACACCACGCTCTCGGGTAGTATTGCGAAAAGGTGAAGCCGATTCTCTTCTAGCTTTATGGAAAATGTAGTTCGGAAGCGCCCAAGTTTCTGTCAAATTAAAGGCATAGAAAAAGGCCAATGAACTACAGCTCCCAAGGTGCAATGCGACATCCTGCACCGTCTCGGGCAGTGGAGAGAGTCGTCGGCGCACACGAGGGCTCGCGTTGAGTGCTGAGTCGGAGGCACGCAGCTCGCTCTCTCTCTTTTTCCCCCCTGGTGTCGCCGTGAGAAACCGGCTCTGTATTTTAAGAAGAAGAAATAAAGAAAAGGAGGTGAATACAGTAGGGGGAAACTTTAATATTTTAAGACGGAAGGACAGCGGATCCATTGCTCTCCGTGGCCGTGAAAAGAGAAACGAGCAGATTGTCCGAAAACATACGATTGAGAAAATACAGAATAATTAAGCGCTAAAAAGCACGATGGACCCGAGAGACACTGCCCCGGATTCGTGGGAACAGGAGGATGAGGTGGAGGCCCCGACCGACGCACAACTTCAGTCCGCCTTCACCGGACTCAACGTGAATGCCAAGCCCTTCGTCCCCAACGTCCACGCCGCCGAGTTTGTGCCGGCCTTCCTGCAGAAGGGGGCCTCCGAGAACGCAGAGAGCGGTAAGTGGAGGGGGGGGTGGGGTGGTATGGTGTGGTGTGGTGTGCTGTTGAAGATACAGCGGAGCAGCCGGGCCGGGCGATGGAACAAGCGGCCCCCTCCTCCCCCTGTGCAGGCAGTGCGGCGGGCGGCTCGAGAAAGAAATCCACCAGTGGGGAGCATAAAGAAAGGAAGAAAATGCGTTGGGTCTGGCAGGATGTGCTCCGCGGCGCGAGCTCTTCGGCTTTAACCTGATTTCGCATGACGGCCGAATAACACGTCACTCATGAGATCCGTCTCATCTACACATGCTGGCGGCGTGTAAAGTGTGCCATGAACAAGGCACCTGGTCGGCATCGTTCGTTACGACACCGGTCGGGCTCCGGGCGAGTGACAGGCTTTGCCTTGGTGACGAATCGCGCCATGCTGGTCACCTAGGTAGGCTCCCTTTATTCGCGGCGGTGCGCTATATTAAAGGGATGGCTTTTGGTCCGTTTTACTGTCTGGCGCATTCAAATAAGAAATATACTTGGCACATAAAATAGCAGGGCGTATGTTTTATCGGGTTCTTTTCATAGGTGCACCTGCCAGAAGCCGCTATGTGAGAATATGTATGGACGGGTATAAAAGTGAACAGGCTTTACTCGTTATCGTCATTTACATTTGCTTATCTGCATTGTGTGTGTGTGAATACGAACAGATGTATGGGCTCCCGCGTTTAGCAGAAAACCATCCTAGCAGGCATCGGGCGAAAACTGGAGAGATGGTTTGGTATGTGTGTGTGTGTGTGTGTGTGTGTAATATGTATAGATTGAATAGGTACGTGTGTGTGTGTATATATATATATATATATATATATATGACGCACATACCTGTAGGTAACCTGAATCCAGGCAAGCGACGAATAGGTAAATTATAATGAAACATGCTTCCAGCAAAAGTTTCACGTGTGTTTAACTTACATGTGCTTTATTGGTGTGTACATTATTTTTACACAGGAGTGTGTCATGAAACAATATAGGAGCTCCTTTATTCTTATGGCAAAATACCTTTATAATGCCTTCCTGTGACTGCTCTCTTGTTTTTGGCCAAGTTAGAAGTTTTCTTTCAATTTAGTAACTCTGCTGTGTATTTGTTATAATATTTATCTATTGAGGTTCTATAAAAACTCCCTCGTGAGTAAAGAATTATCTGTCCATCTATCTTATAGTGCCTTTCACATCTGTCTATATCAGGCTTTCTTATCGTGCCTTTCACATCAGTTTATAGCAATCTTATAGTGCCTTTCACATCTATTTATCTAGCTGCCTTTTATAGTGCCTTTCACATATTTCATAGATGTAGCTATCTTTTATAGTGCCTTTTGCATCTGTCTGTATCTAGCTATCACTTATTGTACTTCTCATATATGTCTATATCAGACTTTCTTATTGTGCCTCTAACATTAGTCTACAGCTATTTTATAGTAATGTTCACATCTGTCTATAGCTAGATATCTTTTATAGTGCCTTTCACATTTCTCTCTCTAACTACTTTATAGTGCCTTTCACATCTCTAACTTTTATAGTGCCTTTCACATCTCTCTATCTCTCTGGTGGGCTGGTGCCCTGCCTGAGGTTTGTTTCCTGCCTTGCGCCCTGTGTTGGCTGGTATAGGCTCCAGCAGACCCCCCGTCACCCTGTAGTTAGGATATAGCGGGTTGGATAATGGACGGACGGACGGACATCTCTCTAACTATCTTATAGTGCCTTTCACATCCATCCTATCTAAAAATCAATGCATTTTTTTATTTTATGTAAAACAATTATAGGTGCCGTGTCACCAAAACATTAAATGAATACTTCACCAATTTTTTTTTTTTTTTATTTGTGACTTAACCTATGTAGTTTGTAGTGATGATCAAGAAAAATGTTTAATGTTCTGTTTTCAAGGAGAATGGACATAACATTTTCTGGTAGAATGGAACCCAAAGGTGACCAATGTCTGTTCTCCATGAACACAACAGATATAGCATCCCAATGAACTACATGGTGATAAGTAAAGAGGTAAGAAATATCATTTTTAGGTTGCATTTTCTTTTAACAATGCAGCTGTCATACATTATACAGTACATAAAGGGGTGAGAAGGTTGGATATACACACAAGGACCCCAAACAAGTTTGCAGTAGCTTTTTAAACTGATAAATGCTTTTGTTTTGTTAAAAGGATTTCAAAGGCACTGTTCATCTCTAGCAAGTCAAGTCGGGGAGCATGTACTGGTACAGTGTGTTGCCGCACCCACCACACGACGAAACAGCTCGGGATCCCTGTTGGCAACCCCCCCCCGGCCCCCCTTCAGAAATGACCCTCTATCTGCTGCAGCCAGGTTTTACTTGGGCGACCCCTTGGCCTGGACCAGCCACTCTGGTCCCCAACAATAAGGATCCTACAAGCTGGTTCACCCACTGGGAAACGCGCCACATGGCCGTAGTGCTGTAACTGGTTTACTGAAAAGGTTTACTTGCATCTCTAGCAATGTACATAAATGATTACCATTTGTTAACTGCTCACATTTGCTCAAGGGGTGTTCAACAATCAAAATAGGTGCAATCTGTTACATTAAAAAAAACACACTTCTAAATGTGTGCTCTTAATATATGCAGAGACATACAGTATATAGAAATGTCCAAACTCCTCCCTGGTATCTTTCAGTATTTCTTTTTTCAGTTTAGTTGTATTGGCTTTGTTAATGGATTAGTTTTAAATATCTGCTCTAGTATTGAAATCTTAAAGTGACACATGCTGTAAAGATTAGCCAACATCTTTCAGTACCACCATATGCTACAAATGGATCTATCCATTTCCTCAGCGTGTTTCATTATCATTACTAATGGGGATCTTAATTTTATAGCGCCAATCCAATCGACCTCGGGAGCAATTTTCAACATAAACCTGAAAATAAAGTCATTCTGTCAGAGGGTCCACATCTTCACAGCGCCTCATTTGGTCTTCCCTAACTGAGATTGCTCTTTATCTAAAGCTGCAGCAGCCTCCAGTCAAGAATTAGGTGGAGAGTTATTAGTTATAATAACACTGAGAAATATTCAGTAATCTTAAGGGAAATATTCAGACATAAGAATTTGCAGAGTAATACATACTGCAGCACTGAAACAGGCCACAGCCTTCTCTGTGGGATTTGCTTGTTATCCTGGTGCTTTGGCCTACAGTCCAAATCCTTCCTTTTCATGCGAGTGCGACACGTGCTTGACTGACTGTTAAGTGTGTGTGCTTTGTGAAGAACTGGCACCTCATCACTTGGTTCCGGCCTTTTTTCCATTATAGCTGTCAGAACTCCAAATCCCCCATCCTGTAATGAAGACATTATACTTGGTGGAGGGGACATTTTCATGAAGTAATTTTTCTGCTCGTATTGTTTTCAGGTAAGAGAGGCTCAGGCTAAACACCCATGCTCTTAATGTTAAAAGTTTTTAAAACTATATATTTTTTATATCCCGCAATGTTTTTTTTTTTGCTTAAGTCCACACATTTTAAAAAGGGTGCTTTTATTTTTGTGTTTAAACCTGGTTATGACGCAAATGGGTGCAATTTACTTTGGGGATAGAGGGGGCCATCGTCAGTTTGAACCTGCAAAAAAAAAACAAATGTTAATTTTCTTTAAAAAAAAAAAAAAAAAATCTTTTGTCAGGTATAAATCCAAAAGTGTTTTTTTAACATGTAAAAAGTTTGACTTTTTGACTCTGTTTGCACATATACTTAACAAAATGAATTTTAAATAGTTTTTTCATAGAGAATGCAAAAAGTTGTTTTGAAAGAAATGTGTTTAGAGTTAATTTCTTAACCTGCGAACATTGCAGTCGAGCTCCGGCTTCACTAGGCCACGTTTAAGGCGCGTACCAAATTAACATCTTTCTGGAGAAAAATCTTTACATGCCTGTCAGACAGCCTTGGTGTCACAACCTCTCCTAACTCATTAACAACTGTGTTTGGTGGGCTCCCAGGTGGGCTTAAAGTGCAGAAGGACAAACCAACTATAATGGGCTTTACGTCACTATTAACACACAGACTCTTGCTCAACTGGAAGAATCCTAACTCGCCTCTTAAGTCAGTGTGGTAACTGATGTTCTTTACTATTTGAAATTGGAAAAAATCAAATTCTCACTTAGAAGATCTGTGCCAAACTTTAAAACCTGGCAGGACCTAATCAATAATATTTTAGATTAAGCATTTATATTGGGGTCGGGGAAGACTCCGTTCTGTCTTTACCACTCGCGATGGTTTTGCTCTGGTTCCTCTCTTTCTTGAGGGGAGGAGTTGTTAATTTGAATTTAGATTTGTTAAGTTTGACTTGATTGTGTGAAACATTGTTTTTTAAAAAAAAAATCAATAAAAGATGATAAATAAATAAATATTGGTTTTAGAACAGTGTATTACTGTAGCTGTTTTTGACCCATGGATGGATCTTGCCTTGCACACAATTATTTTAGGGTGGGCTTTTGGGCCATGTACATTTGAATCTATAAAGTGAGTTTAACATTGGATGAGTGGATTTTCTTGTTGTCTATATTGATAATTAATTTCCAGGTTTTATGCCTCATAGAAACATCTGTTGGAGACTCAAGATCAAGACAGAATGAAATATTACCAAGTGAAGTAGTAATTTGGGGGTGGCAGTGATGGTTATTTGGGCAGATTTATGTTTGATAAAGGAAGGCCCTGCCTGGTTTTGGGGAATGCTTGTTAAAGATGGTGACACTTGACTCCCTGTAGCCAAATCCTCCACTTTTTGATGACTTGCTTACGTCTTTGTCTTTTTTTGTCTTAACTCCAGTTGTGTTGCGCAACATGTTTAGGCAAGCTCTTCAGTTCCTCTTCCGTTTCATCTTTTTTAAAATGTATGACTTCTTTTTTAAATTGTGTGCTGATGGATTTTTATGTTTTTTTTTTGTTTTTAATAAGGAAGTATCTGCTCCTCCTTTAGAGTCGTTCCCATACGCATAACAAAGTGCTTTTTTTAAATGGTTCTAGCTGTCTTGGCAAGCTTATGGCCACTTTTGGTCATCTAAACCTGTCCTTATACTGGACTGAACTCTGTGCTGGCAAAGCACCAATTAAAACTGCCAACAAATGTAATGTTTGTTGTGTTTCTTTATAATTACATAAATGCTATCTTGATGCGCAAGCTGGTAGACTATACCATGGGCTTAATTGTTAATGATTTTATATTAAATAATCCATTTGATCTTGAAGGCCTGTTTGATTAACCATATGGCATTACTTCTGTATGCACCGTGTAGGATTTTTATAAATACATGAAGTCAGATTATCTGGACTCTCTTGAATGGTGGAGGATGAATATGGTAGTCGTGAGCTGAGTTAGCAGATTTAGGAAATGAATAGGTGGAATATGATTTCTGCTGAAGCCAGCTACAGTAGCTGTGTGCAGTCACATACATGTTTGGACTGCCATTTGTATGTCCCATTAATGGATTTGATGCTAGTTGTTGTTTTTTTTTTTAATACATACAGCGGATTTAGAAAGTTTTCAGATGTTTTTACTTTCTGCACACTTTAGATTTAATTTTAAATGGATAAATGGGCATTTTTACACCCAGTACTCCACACTCAATAACTCATAACAACAAACTGAAAACATTTTCAGAAAGGTTTGCAAATTTGTTAAAAGACAAAAGCCGAAATTCCTAGTGGTATTCAGACCCTTAATTCAGTTCTTTGTAGAAGCCACTTTGGCAGCAATTCCAATTTTCAGTCTTCTTGGTAAGTATCTACAAGCTTCATACACCTGGATTTGGGCAGTTTATCCTGTTCTTCCTGGCAGATCCTCTCAAACTCCATTAGACTGGATAGGATGCGTCTTTCAGCTGCCATCTTCAGATCCCTCCACACGTGTTCAATGGGGTTTAAGTCTGGGCTTTGGCTGTGCCACTCAAGGACATTCAGACTTGTCCTGAAGCCACTCTAGCATTGTCCTGGCTGTATGCTTCAGGTCATTGAGCCATTGCCCCAGTCTGAGGTGGTGTCCAGTCTAGAGCAGGTTTTCTTCAAGAATCTCTCTGTATGTGTTCCTGCTTCCCTCAGTTCTAACCAGTCACCCTGCACCCCCATAACATGATGCTGCCTCCACAATGCTTCCTATTAGGTATCATCTTAGGCAGATGATGAGCGGCGCCTGCTCTTTCCTGGACGTAGTGCTTGGAGTTCTACTCAAGAAATTCAGTTTTTTGTCTTATCAGGCCTTAGAATCTTCTTCTACCTGCTCTCGGAGTCCTTTAATTGTCATATGCCGCCTTCTTTAGAATGGCCTCCGTCTAGCTACTCTACCATAAATACCTGACTGATGGAGTGCTGCTGAGGTGTTTTTTTTTTTATTCTGACAGGTTCTCCCGTCTCCGCAGAGGACCTCTGGAGCCCTGTTACAGTGACCATTTGGTTCTTTGTCACCTTCCTGACCAACACCTTTCTTTCAAAGTTACTCAGTCTGGCTGGATGGCCAACTCTAGGAAGAGTCCTGATGGTTCAGAGCTTCTTTGATTTTTAGAAATATTATGACCGCTGTGCTCCTGGGAACACTCGCAGCATTAGAAATGGTGTTATCTCTATGCCCTGATCTCATCCTCACCACCATTTGATCACGGAGGTCTACAGAGAGTTCCTTGGGATTCATGGCTTGATTTTTGTCCTGACATAGTGTGAATTGTGGGAACTTCTTTACACAGATATACAGGGTGCTGTAAATGATGTCCAGTCAGGTAGACATCTCACAAAGAATTAAAGCAAACTCGAGGTATCTGTGCACACTTTGGAGGGCTGCAGCAAAGGGTCTGAATACTTGTATACTTGAGAGATTTCAGTTTTTTGATTTTGAATGAATTTGCAGACCTTTCTGTAAGCATGTTTTCACTTTGTTATTGAATATAGATTGACTGGTCTACCAACTGAGTCGTGGTATCACTTGTTTCAGAAATGTGGACTACCAGACAAGGGGTCACGCTGTTGAATTAGACAGAACCACTGAATGAGAAGGAGAGGTGAATCTTCAATTTCATGTTAACGCAAGATTGTGCTTTAGATTGAATGCGCTTACACTGAACTGATTTTTTTTTATCTTTTATTGAATTTATTAAAAGCATGTAACATTTCATGCAATCAAGTCAAAATTAACAAAACTAAAATCAAATCAACCGCTACCCATGAGAAAGAAAGGAAGGCCGAGAACCTGAGCAAAACTGTTGAGAGTAGTAAAGAGAGACAGGAGTCTTTCCAACAATATAAATGCTTATTCTAAAATGTTACTGATTAGGACATGCCAGGTTTTTAAAAAGTTTTGAACAGATCCTCTAAGTGAGAATTTGATTTTTTTTTTCCAGTTTCAAATAGTAAAGAACATCAGTGACCCACTGACTGAAAGTGGTGGGCTAGGATTCTTCCAGTTGAGCAAGATAAGTCTATGTGCTAATAGTGAAGTAAAGGCAATTAGTTTGTTTGTCCTTCTCCACTTTAAGCCCCTCTGTGAGCCCACCAAACACAGCTGTTAATGGGTTAGGAGGGATTATGATACCAAGGCTGTCTGATGGGCATTTAAAAAGTTTTCATCCAGAATGATGTTAATTTGCTACACACCACCCAAAACATATGGCCCAGTGAAGCTGGGGCTCAATTGCCAAGTTTGCAGGTTGGCTCTTGCCCTGGAAACATTTTGGACAATTTTAAACGAGGGAGATAAGCTCGATAAAAGATTTAAGTTAAATAGTTGAATGTTTTGCACATACGGTGCTCGAGTGAATTCTGTGCGTGGCTGCCTTCCACTCCATTTCTGAAATGTTGAGTGAGAGATCCTTTTCAAATTGTGCTCTGGGACCTTTAAAAGGAAGATACTTTAGAATGGATTTATATATAATAGAAATGCTATCCGAGTCCCCAAGATTGATCAGTCTCTCTTCTGGAATAGAAATAGGTGGGAGGTGAGGAAAACTGGGTAGAATTTGTTTAGCAAAGTTTCTAATTTGTAGATAGAGGAAAAACAACTGTGTTGATGGGAGATTAAATTTGGAGTGTGTTTGTTCATAGCATGCGAAGACATTATTTATATACAAATCTCTTAAATGATTTAATCCCATAAGTTTTCTAAACATTAAAAACTGTAAGTTTGAGAGGGTGGAAAAAGGTGGTTATCATGTAGAGGTGCCACTGATAAATATTCTCTAACTTAAAAGTGCTTCCTACATTTTTATGAACAGAATTTGAACATAAAAAGCATGTATTTTGCATGTTGTTGGCTTAGGACTGCATAGCTGTCAGGGGTCAAGTGGATTATGTACCACAATTAATGCAAGATATTTTTTTTTTTTCTTCTTCATGGATGTTTCTGACATTGTCTGGTGAGTTCTAGCATTGGTCTTCATAGATGCCCATTCTATCAGAAACTTGGTCTGTTCTGAGATTAAATATTTTCCTCTGCCGTCACTACAAAGCACGAGACCATTAACTTTCCTTAAGAAAGAACATAAGCCTGAATAATAAGATGAATGGTATGGGTAGTGAGGAAGAGTCCAATCTTGTTAACATGAAGAAAGAAATGCCAGAGCTGGCTCGGTGAAGACATGCTG
Source organism: Polypterus bichir lapradei (assembly GCA_026402145.1). NCBI lineage: Eukaryota > Metazoa > Chordata > Cladistia > Polypteriformes > Polypteridae > Polypterus > Polypterus bichir. The sequence continues at coordinate 4,626,825 of JANRMT010062861.1, read as the reverse complement.
TACTACTTGAGTGAGAGGGAGTCCTTGAGGATCACACCAAGTAATTGTCATCAGTGATGCTGTTAACAATACTGCTTAGACTCTAAGCCTTAGAGAATGACCTTTGCTTTGAGACTTAGAAGGCAAGTACGTGATATTGGGCTTGAACAGGTTATGTCTAAGCTGGACTCTTCATCTTTGACGAGGTAGCACAGAGACATGTGGAGATCAATGCTGAAACATGAAATATGGTAAATGTAGGAATTATGAAAAGCCTCAGGAAGACAGACAGGGTGACAAGGGAACACATGTAGAGAGTGAAGGTGAGCTTGAAGGACTAATCAGAAAGGCAGGACTTGAGCCAGTCAAGCACAGAATCTTAAGTGTCCACATGAGCAGGGAGTGAAAGCGGGTTAAGGTTCAAGACCGTGTAACTAGCTGGAGTATTTCACCAAGAAGCACAAAGCCTTGCTCTTTTTTTATACATTTAGTGATTCTAAAAATGTTAGTAAGCTGAATATGGCCTGATAATAGGGAGCTGTTCTCCATCTGGAGAAATTGTTGTGCAATTTTTAAAAATAGTAAAACACGCAGTGGTAAGTGATCATATGACAGCAGACTCATATAAACCATCAAACTTTGTCATTGATGGTCTTGATCTTTTTATGTAGTTTCCAGGGACAGGCTGCACCTTCTTCCACACCCCATTTGAGGACAATTGCGGGTCTTGCCAATGACAAGAGAAATTGCTGGATTGTCAGATAAGTTATCAAGGTATTTATCATGTAATGTAGCAGACAATAGCACTTAGGGGACCCTCAGATCTCGGCAGTGAATAGAGGCTGACAGGCTAGCTCGAGCTGAATGTCCTGTTCTTGTCTAAAACCATTCTTCTGTTCTTAATCGGGGATAAATAAGCCAGTAATGTCCCAGGGCCAAGGTGTGGATATGCTTGCTGAGACTGGACTCCATTTTTCTTCATTGTGTTTTTGTGTAAAAGTTGCAAAGGTATGCTGTCAATGCGAGGCTAGAACTTCTTTTTACTTTTTTGTAAGTTTCTTGCTTTTGCTGCAGAATGTTTACATGCTGTGCAAGTCTCAATCGTGTCACTGATTCTTAATTCTTAGCATTAGTTAAATGAGCAGCTGACGGCCAATTCATTTTGTTTGAAATCGTCAGGTTTTAAAAGCCGTTATTGTCATAGACTGTTTTAAATGATGTCATTTATTCTTCCAGGCCCCTGTGCTCCTACGATTTGATCTCTGTGCCCTGATCTGTGCTTCACCACAATATGGTCTCTGGGGGTCTAAAGAGAGGTCCTTAAACTTAATGCCTTTTTTTTTTTTTTCCTGACATGCAGTGTGTATTGTAGAACCTTCTATACACAGGTACTCTTGTCCCTTTTTAAATGATGCCCAATCAATTCAGTTTGCCACAGGTGGACTTCCTTCAAGTTCAAGAAGAATCTTCTGGAGAACTAAAACACCAGAATGCACCCGAGTACAATTTGGAGTGCCACTACAAAGTGTCTGAATACTTACAGAAATGAGAGATTTCATATTTGTACTTGAACTTCTGTGTCCATCACATCTTGTCTGCTTCAATAAAATATTTGAAGAGAGTGAGGGTCTGAGAAATGAGGATGTCTCCAGGGCCACAAAACATGTTGGTGCCCTCCGAATAATCAATATCAACATTTTTGGGAATGTGTGATATGGCAGAATGAGAGCAATGAACAAACCATTGAATGAAATACTGGATTTCATTAACTGTTGGAAATGGCTTCTAATTAAGAAGCTGGTAGGATGAAAAGTGAAATATGAGGACAGAGAGTTAACTGGTCATCTGTTGGCTGACTTTGTATTTCATTATTCTATCACTGCTGGTTAAGGAAAAAGAAAAGAGAGTTGTGAATCTTAAAAAGTGAATCAAAATTAAGACGAAAGAATTCTGTTCCATTAGCAGCATTAATTGGTTACTAATCAAGCTAGTGGTTTGGATGAAAAAATGCGGCCATTGAGGCCATCCAGGATTCGAGTTTGATATCCCTGGCTTAATATTGTCAATATCATAAAAATATAATTTAAAAATCCATTTCTCTTTTGAGCTCTACACTCTTTGCTCTATTTGGGAATACAAGAATAGAAATTTCCTTTGTAAAACTCTCCATTTTTCTTTCTGATCTCAGCTAGTGGTCTTCTGAGGAGTTATGTGGGGCTGCTGTGAAGGAAGGAAGGAGGTTTTGTGTTGCAGTGGCTTTGCGTTAGCGTGTGTTACTGAAGACGAGATGCACCGATTGAAGTTCTACAAGAATTTATTTTTACTTTTCATACATTTGTTTTAAAATTGAAGTAAAAGGTACCACAGAAAACTACAAAATGACAGATGTCATCTATATAAACAGTAATTTAAAAAGTTAAAATGACCACTTATATAAATTAGAAACCAATCGTAAAGTTAAAGTGACATTGCTATAGGCGGATGTGCACATCTCGCTGTTTCTGCCTTTCGTTCTATTTGGGTGACCTGCTGGCTAACCACCCAGCAGAGGCTCCCTGGTTTGCTCCTTTTCCTACAGAACCAAAAACGCACCTACATCTATGATTTTTCTTGCTAACACCTAGAGAAATGGTGCAGTGGCATTGGGGTACAAGTGTTGGATTGGGACTAAAATGTTTGGTAACAATACCAGGTTTTGGACCTCGCTACTAAAACATGTCCAGAGTATTTAACATACAACTCCAAACACCAGTGATGCTCACTACACACCTCTACCTTCTTAATAGTTGTGAAGTACAGATCATATTAAAGCAGTTGGGGGCGGGGGGTCCCGTGGAGTCCAGATCACATGAAAGCAATTGTTCTGATTGTGTTGAAACATGCAGTTTCATTTCGTGAAGTCTACAGAAGTGATGTTTTTCTACAACTGCAGTAGCAAATGTCAAGGGTTGGGTGGAATTGTAAGGAAAGCTAATGTTTCCTTTCAGGATGTGGAAAATCCCAAAATACTGTTGCTTGAATGTTTTAAAATTTGTGTTTTTCTTTATTTTTCCAGCAGTGGTATACCTTGTAACCCTAGTGGACATTTCTCAGTCAGACGGCGTTTGTTGTTAAGTCTTGTGAAAGTATTCCTGGTACAGCATGAATTTTAATCTTCTTAATTGTTAGAGCTATGTAATTTACGGAGAGTTTGGTAGTTTATCAGTTGTGTCCACAGTGTTAACATTGATTTTCAACAGGCAGACGCGTGAAACTGGGGGAGTGGGGAAAGACACATCACTCTTTTGTTAGAATAAGATGGGTAGACCTCGATTTAACATTGGATCAGCAAAGCGTCATTTCTCCTTAGTCAAAGAGTTGTGAAGGAAGTCATGGATGGATTGGCGCCTTGACTGGGGTGTTTCGTGGTACCTTAAGCAAGCATAGGGCTGTGGAATATAACATTACTGAAAAGTAAGAAAAAAAAAAAAAGTTTTTTTTAATGGTATGCTACCGGTATTTCTTTACTTTTGGTACAGGGAGGTAAACGGCAGTTTTCAAGTACCTCACTCTTGTCATTTACTGGCGTGAGCAACAATCCCTAGGGCACTCGCCCTCCTGATTTTTCAGTTGTTAAATTGTATATATATATATATATATGTTACACCCAACTCTGATCTTCAAGGGGGCAATCCAACCCCCAAAAACTAACTTTTTTTCCAAAATACATTTATTTTAACAGGGAAATGCAAGGAACAACCCCACTCTTCTCCTCTTAATGATTTGAGGAGCAAACCTGGGAGGTGGGCATGTTTGTGAGCTTTTGGAACAAAGCAGCTATGAGAAGGGAAGCGGTGTGGGTTATTTATTTGCTTTGGTACCACTTTGGTACTGAGGTCGGAAAGCTGGTATTGATACTGAAGTCACAGACTATGTACTGATCCAACACTAAAAAGGACACACTTGAAATGGTAGGGCCGTGAGGGACGGCCTGCAGAAGTGGCATGTTCCCCTGGTACACTGAGTGGCAGGGCAGCAAGCATGTCTCTGGTGCTGCACTAGTCTGGTATCTAGCATGGTGCACAAGAATTGTAGTTGTAGTATGTATTCTTATGTAGGGGTCTTGTCTTCATCTGCCTGACACAGGAGTGCATCCGAGGTGATACTGGTGATGTACCAGATCCGGGTCTCACTTTAAAAGAAGCCAACCTCTTCATCCTGTTGAGTTAAGGGTGCAGTGAGACAGAGGGGAAGAGAAGATAGGTAGTGGGTTATATTTAATTCAGTTGAATTATATCATAGTATTAAAACCTATTTAATTAAAGAAAAAAAAGGCTTATTTGAACCCTGTCTACCCACTGAGTGGTCACATGTTGTGTACACCTAAAGCACTTGCATTCATGCTTGTATATTTTAGTTCTCCCTTTATGGCTATGCTACTGTGTTTTCTGTTTTTCACTAAGTCATAAATTCCCTTTTAATTTGATTTATACACACTTGAGGAAAAACGTTTTAGAAGTCTTAAGTACTCTATTTAGAGATTAAAATAGTTAGTTTATAAACAGAGCAAATGTTTTGTCTTTTCTGGTCTGGTACACCATAACTACCACTCTGGAGCAATAGACTTTTATGGCAGTTTTTACTGTTTCAGTTAAACACTGAATGTACTGTAGGCTTTTTTCAGAATTTTAAGTAATTCCACAAAATACACCATACATGTTTTGGAAACAATCTGTTAGATTACAGGGTTAAAATAAGCCTAAGCCTGTCCTGGCAGCAATGGATCGAACATAGAAGCCCACTATCCATGATGTGCCAACCCATTTAAGGGGCATCCTTACACTTGCGCACTCACGCATGTACACACTGGGTGAATGTAAAGTGGCCACTGAGAAAAGGCAACTCCAGGATGAAAGGGTTAAAAGGGGAGCTTCAAAGAAAAAGCCTTATCTGAAACTGAGAAATAAAAAGAAAAGGTTAAAGTGGACAAAAGAATGCAGTGGTCCATGACCCACAGTCTCCATTGTTTGGCACCAGTGTGGGCAGGATACTTTTTTTAAATTTACATAAAATGTTTAACTTTAGAACGCAGTTTCACAAGGAAAATGCATATATACCATGTTTGTGAAGAAATAATTTTGACTTGAAAAATACCAAATGTATCCTTTACCTGATAAGCCCAGATTGGATTGGGGTGATGGAATTGGATGTGCATGTGGGGTGCTCGGTGATGGACTGGTGGCCCTTCTGAGTTGGTTTGTGACACTAACTTGAATTATGTGAGCTCAGTAAGTGAACGGATGGATGGACAGGGAAATGGAGCACAGATTAATGTAATTGGTTAGTAAGAGTTCATTTTCATACTTTGTGTTGTATGGTGCAGGACCCTACTAGTAGGTCACAATGCATGCTCTTAAGAGTTGAAAGGATTATAAAAATACAAATTTAATATTAAGACCAAAACTAATTAAAAGAAAAAGTTTTATACAGAAAATCTGCTTAATAATCAAACATTACCTTAAATTAGACCAATTGGCTGTGCCCTTTTACATGAAGGTACGTCAGTAATTCATAAAATCTTCAAAAATTAGGGTGAGTTTTAACGGGTTCTTTCCTTTTAATTAATGACATATTAGATTACTGAAAGTTGATGCCATGTACATTGGACATCTATATAGCACACATGTAGGCCCGGTGTAGAACCTTTGTAGTTGATTCAGTAGAAGCCTGCTTTGTCACTGCTGTTGGAGCTGCGCTTGTTGAGGGTTTTCTAATAGTTCACAATGCAGCTACAAGAAAGGCATTCCAGCAGTTAGTTTAAAAAAAAAAAAAAAAAAAAAACCCATAGTCCAAGTGTCTTTGATTTACAAGTTTTAGTGAAATTTAAAGCAAACAGTTCCCACAAAAAATAAAATAAGTTCTTGTCTATAGTGTTCTGTTTCAGGCTAAAGTGTCTAGGTTACTTCCCTCTTTAAGTGTCTGTTTTTATCACATACACGTTATCAAACATTCACGCTTGATATATGAACAGCCCTTAATTTATATGTCCTTAATGCCATTCTGTCTAAAAGTTCAGGATTCTTTCTAGCCGTCTCTTCGGTCTGAGATTGTTCAGTTGTCTAAATACAGAAATATAGCAGGGAATTTAGAACATTCCGTTAACTCTTTCAGGGCTAATGTCGACTTTTGTCAAAAGGAGGAATTGACGATGGTAATCAATTGTAAACTGTGACAAAACCAATCTTTATGTTTTATTTGGACTCTTGTTGCAAGAATGAAAAGTTAGCTTCATTGGTTTGACCGAGATCTCCTGCGCTTGTGTGAGTAGTAAGGCTCAAAAATGGCACTGACATAATGGCGAGAGATCAAAGTGAATGCGTAAAGCAAAACACTCCATGGATAAAGTTTTGCTTATTATCTCTGAACTGGACTATGACTTGCCGGACTCCGATTTTGATACAAGTGATCGAAAACGAATGTGAGGTTCCAGCTTCAGCTGACTGGTCCAGGGCTAATCGTGTTGCTGAACAGGTTCATGTAACTGACACCCCTACGGCACTGATTGCCAGGAGGACTGCCACTTAACAATGGTAAGAGGTAGAAACCAGATTACGATGCACTGCGACCGTGACCGCTGCTGCTGCTGCCCCAGCCACGTGAAGACAGCCTGGCAGCAAGCCTGACGCACATTCTTGGCAAACTGGCAGCCACTGCATGCAGCAACAGACGTTTTATGTTAATTTCTGTGTGAAACCATTGCTTTTCAGAAACTGTGTTTTTGGAAAAAATTATTCAGCCCTCAAAGAGTTAAATTAACTCATGGTGGGGTAAACAGGATCTTTCATCATCTGTGTGAAAGATACATTCCATTCAAATTAAGCAAAACTGAGGTAAATTTACTATCAATGGTAACATAAGATACTATCAATACTATCAATGGTAACATAAGATAGTATGCTGTTATCATAAATAATTTCTGATCTTATTCTGCACCATCAAGTATTTGTGTACACTACTGGTCAAAAGTTTTGGAACACCTCAGTTTTTTCAGTGTTTATGAAATGCATGCAGTTTAATGTTATAGTGTTTAATGAAATTAAGGCGTAGAATAAATGAACAATTGCAAAAAATAGTCTGATATTTCCTTTTTTCTTTCCTATGTTTGCTAACCTAAACTTTAAATTTAAACCTCTAGTGGTTTGTTACTTACCTTTTCACCATTTTAGGTCATTCTTTGCATTTCAGCTGATTAAATTTGAGGAAAAACTGAGGTGTGTTAAAACTTCTGACCGGTAGTATATAATAATGATTTTTAGAGATTCTTGCCAAATTGGTTTGAAGTATTATGTTCAAAAAATCCTTTGCTTTCAATACTGAATACATTGTGAGCCTCCTCTTCTTTGCTTTGCGTGTACAAGCAGTCATTTTTTTGATCTAGTACTGTATGGTTAGTCTGTTAGTGCCCTAAAGTCGTTTTTGGCTTCTTTGTGCTAATATGAGTTAGCTTGGAAATTCAGCACTTCTCAAGGGCACAGTAGCATAACGGGATGTGCTTGAGTATATCTGGATAAATCCTCTTGTACTTGTCCTTGGTGGGCTGTTGTGGTCTTTTCACCTTGTCATTGGTACTCATTTACACTGTTGTAGATTACAGGGCACAGACAGTAAGATCAGTAGAGTAGGTGGCAGTTTTCATTTGGCACTTTTAGGTGTAAAATAGAAAGTAGGTTATTCCTATTTAAACATGGGGCTTCACAAAAACTGTTTTTCTTTTTTTAATTTTGACATACTAAAAACAAATACTGCTTTGTATCTCTATTTTACTTTCATGTGTTTCCCTTCTTCAAAGCATTCAGTAAGATGTGACAGCAAAGATAACTTGGCAGGGTGGCAGTCTGTGAGATTGCACTTCTAATCTGAAAGAGGCCCCTGAAAACCCTGACTGCTGAAATTGCCAACACTTTCACTGCGATTGGTTTCAGTTGTGTAATTTAAGCCAATTTTCATGTCCCCTGATTTGACATAGTTAATGTTTTATAAAACTTTACAAAAATCATGAACTGTTTTGACTTCACAATAACCAAGCTACCATTTTCTTTTCAAGTCAGCCTGATCCATTGAATCTATTTTAGATTTAATACATTGATTATTGGTTTTATGTTTCTGACGTAGAGCTCTGTAATACTCTCCTTTGTTTGTCTTTGTGTAGGTATTTAGAAATTGTACCTAATTCCCCCCTCAGTGCTCTGAGCATGCACTCAGTTATAGGAACTATACAAAAATAAATGAATGGAGTTGAAAATGGGGTGGCCTAGTTGGTAAGATGTCTTTGTCTATGGGCCTCTTGAGTTTCAGCTGTAGACATATTTTAGATATGTGCTGCTGTCAACATTGTGACTTGTATGTACAGTGGGTACGGAAAGTATTCAGACCCCCTTCAATTTTTCATTCTTTGTTATATTGCAGCTATTTGCTAAAATCATTTAAATTAATTTTTTCCCTCCTTAATGTACACACAGCACCCCATATTGAAAGACAAAAAAAGAATTTTTGAAATTGTTGCAGATTTATTAAAAAAGAAAAACTGAAATATCACATGGTCCTAAGTATTCAGACCCTTTGCTGTGACACTCGTATATTTCTATTTGTGTGGAGTTTACATGTTCATCCTTGAGATCACCTTCATTTGAGTCCAGCTGTGTTTGATTATACTGATTGGACTTGAGTAGGAAAGCCACACAACTGTCTATATAAGACCTTACAGCTCACAATGCATGTCAGAGCAAATGAGAATCATGAGGTCAAAGGAACTGCCTGAAGAGCTCAGAGACAGAATTGTGGCAAGGCACAGATCTGGCCAAGGTTACAAAAAAATTTCTGCTGCACCCAAGATTCCTAAGAGCACAGTGGCCTCCATAATCCTTAAATGGAAGACGTTTGGGACGACCAGAACCCTTCCTAGAGCTTTCTGTCCGGCCAAGCTGAGCTACCGGGGGAGAAGATCCTTGGTGAGAGAGGTAAAGAAGAACCCAAAGATCACTTTGGCTGAGCTCCAGAGATGCAGTCAGGAGATGGGAGAAAGTTGTAGAAAGTCAACCATCACTGCAGCCCTCCACCAGTCAGGGCTTTATGGCAGAGTGGCCTGTCGGAAGCCTCTCCTCAGTGCAAGACACATGACAGCCCGCATGGACTTTGCTAAAAGACACCTGAAGATTCACTGGTCTGATGAGACCAAGATAGAACTTTTTGGCCTTTATTCTAAGCGGTATGTGTGGAGACAACCAGGCACTGCTCATCACTTGTCCAATACAGTCCCCACAGTGAAGCATGGCGGTGGCAGCATCATGCTGTGGGGGTGTTTTTCAGCTGCAGGGACAGGACGACTGCTTGCAATCGAGGGAAAGATTAATGCAGCCAAGTACAGGGATATACTGGACAAAAACCTTCTCCAGAGTGCTAAGGACCTCAGACTGGGCCGAAGGTTTACCTTCCAACAAGACAATGATCCTAAGCTCACAGCTAAAATAACGAAGGAGTGGCTTCACAACAACTCTGTGACTGTTCTTGAGTGGCCCAGCCACAGCCCTGACTTAAACCCAATTGAGCATCTCTGCAGAGACCTAAAAATGGCTGTCCACCAACGTTTACCATCCAACCTGACCGAACTGGAGAAGATCTGCAAAGAGGAATGGCAGAGGATCCCCAAAATCCAGGTGTGAAAAACTTGTTGCATCTTTCCCAAGAAGACTCGTGGCTGTATTAGCTCAAAAGGGGGCTTCTACTAAATACTGAGCAAAGGGTCTGAATACTTAGGACCATGTGATATTTCGGTTTTTCTTTTTTAATAAATCTGCAACAATTTCAAAAATTATTTTTTTTGTCTGTCAATATGGGGTGCTGTGTGTACATTAATGAGGGAAAAAATTAATTTAAATGATTTTAGCAAATAGCTGCAATATAACAAAAAGTGAAAAATTGAAGGGGGTCTGAATACTTTCCGTACCCACTGTAGATTTGGATAATAGTTGTAGCATGTTGGTTATATAAGTGTAAAGGAAGACCTCTGTTTCCTAAAGGTTCTTTTTGTTCATTTGTGGGGCACTCTTTCCTGTCTGTCCCTCTAGAGACAAAGGCACACCAGCGATTGTCAATCAAACATCTGACGCCACCTTCCAGGAGCAGGCTGGTATTGGAATGGATGGAGTCATCTCTGGGTGTCGAGGCAGGGTTAGGTACTCTCGTTGGGTCTCCTTTAGGAGGAAGCAGAAGACAATGATATCATTAACACCCCCTCTGATCCCTAGCTGGAAGTTCTTACCTCACCAAAGTCAGGAAGATGGTCCCCAGGCAAATATGTGTAACAGCATAAAATCTTTGTGAACAAGTCAGCATCCTTTTCCCACCTTACGCAAAATAACTCCCAGTCCAGAACCGTTATCTGTTGACCAAAAATGTACAGTGGAGCCTCGGGTCACGAACATCTCGGACCACGTCCAAATCGATTACGACCAAAAAGTTCGCCAAACTTTTGCAACTGTTCACAACCACACACTCAGGTGACGAACAAGCCAGTTTCCCTTCTGGTTCGTACATGCCGCTGATTTCCGCACGTGTTCAGTCTCTCCCTGTGCAGCGAGCGAGAGAGAGAGGGCTGGCCGTATAGGGCCAAGAAGGCAGTTAAAGAATGCACCGGGTTTGTTTTTAAAGAGATTGATTCGAGCATTGTTTTAACCTTGTTGTATTTAATGAAGACTTTGCTATTGGATTTTAACCTCCACTTCACTTCTGTTTACAGCAATCGGTTTATAGCATGCATTGTTGCAATGTTACTTTTCTTGGTTGTTTATTAAATTACAGATTTTTCAAATGTTCATGTTTTTCCCTGTGCTTAAAACTCATTAAAAAAAAGTGTTTACAGCGAGCGGTTCGTAAGGCTATAACGTGAATTCTTGCAGTGTTACTTTTCTCTGTTCAAGGTTTTCTCAGTGTTGTTCAATGTTTTTACATTTAGTTTACTATTACGCTGTGCATTCTATGGTATAAGTAACTATTTTTGTGCTTAAAAATCTTTAAGAAATATATTTACATACAGTTTGTACGGTCTGGAACAGATTAATTGTATTTACATACAATCCTATGGGGGAAATTACTTTGGGTCACGACCAAATCGGGTTACGACCAGAGTTTTGGAACGAATTACATTCGTGACCCGAGGTTCCACTGTACTTCATTAAGTGGCAAGAATGGATGCAGAAATGATTAAATGGCCTTGCTTTAATGTGGAAAGGAATATAATCTGACTGGTGCTTTCTCCGGGGATTTTGCCTGCCTTCCCAGCTTATGATAGCTGGGATGAGCCACAGCTGCCCCATGCCCCTGTCCTGGATAAGCAAGTTGGGAAGGTGAATGAATGAAAATGAATAAAGAATCCATTGAGCATAACCAGTTTTGTTAGAGTAATCAATTCCTCTTTTTACAATTGTATATTACATACAGTATTTGTATGATCATTAGAACTGCATTTGTAAGATGGTCTTGTTAATAATTGTCATCAGTTCCTGAAAACAGTCATTTAAATTTTAGAAGAAGGTAAAGGAAATTGGCAGCTCAAAAATATATTTCTTTTGTCTTCCAGCTGCTGAATCTCCATCACAGGAACAACCAGTCTCATGTGGCGGTAAGTCCACCTCTACCATTTTCTGCACCTCTGCAACTGTTATGAGACATCCGATTATTAAAGGAACTCAATTGTTCAATAGTTCTGATGTTAAAGATTACACAGACGACGTCTTAGGTAACCTTCAAGAGTGAATAATGACTTGGTTATTTTTCAGTAGCTGCTTGTTCTTAACATTTTAATAATTCACTAACAGTAATGTTTATTTATTGATGCACTTTGTCATTTTTGACTAAAGTGAGTATTTCTCATTTCAAGTTGATATTACCTTTATTATGTATGCCAGAAGGAGAAAGTGAAAGTGTTTGGAAATTACTGCCTGTGTGCAAAAACTGGAAATCTAACCCATACATAATAAATCTGGAAAAAGTAACTAAATGAAAAAAGGCTATGAGGTTGCTTTTATTCCTGTTTAAATCTAGTAATGTGGCGCCTCATGATATTAACACACAACAATAACTTATTGTGCCAGCACACTAGTATGAAGGATTTTTTTAAACAGTTTCATGAGAAAAGATGTAGTCAAAGACTTAAAAAGGGATCAATACCGAGAAGATTGCCATAGTGTTACCAAAACAAGAATCGGAAATCATAGTCCAAGATTCAGTTACAAATCGAGACCAAAAAGGTAGTTTAGAAGAAGGGTTGTTTTAAGCAAAAGGCTGATCGACAAAAAAGTTGTTGGGATTCACAAGCTTGGATGAGGAAGTGCCGAAAATGATGACCGTGAACCGCTTTTAATGATGGGTTTAAAGGCTTCAAGGGGAAAACCTTTGACAGCACAGAGCTGTTCTAACGAAGGGATGACCAAAATCGTGGCAAAAGTGTTTAAAAAAAAAAAAAAAAAAAAAAACAACAAAGTAAGTTTTCAATCACAAAATAAATGAGAGGTTTAGAATCTAAGGCACCAGAAACCCCGAAAAATGAGCACTCAACTTTGTAAATTAACAAATAAAACCACATTAAAATTAATAATGAACACATCATCTCACATCATCACTGCTGTACTATTCCCAGTCTCAATTCCATATTCCCACTATCCTTTGTGTGAAGTACTTCCTGGGCTCTATTTTGAATGTCCTTTCCCTTAAATGTATGTATTTTTATGTTACCCCGTGTAGTTTGTAGAGATGGCTGAGAAAACGTTTTTGTTTCATGGAGAATTGAGATAATAAACTTTTTGGCAAAATGGGGAGTCCAACCTTGGACCACAGCAAACAGTATAAAAACATCCATAAAAAATATGACATTACTCAAGTCTCTGTCATATAATCAGCAGGTTAGGTCGTTTATTTGTATTCTCACAACAGAGAAAAAGCAATTTTTGCTAAAATGTACCTCAATACAAGGATAAGTGTCCATGTGGCTGTCTGTATGTCTTTCCAATTGCTATGTCTCTTGTTGTTCCAATAAATGACACATCACTAACATTTTTAGAAATAAAATGCCTTGCATTTGTTATTCCAACAGATGGTGCATCACAACCATTAACACTGCTTTTTCGAATCCCAGACCATGCATATAAGAGACGTATGCTTTGCATGGTGCACTGCAAGCATTCATACTGATGTCTATGTTAATTACTTCGATTTTTAACCTGTGTTAAATGGGTAGCACAGCTAGTTATTAAATAAAATACTTCTGGAAAGTCGTTTGAATTGAACACTTGCTGCTTCACTGGTCAAGAGTCCTGTCTTCCGTTCTAAAGCTAGACAGTTAACACAAGTGGCAAGGTAAGAGGAGAGTTGATTTGAAGTACTCTGTAGTCCCTTTCATGCCTGACAGGCTACCTGCAGTGGCATGCCCACACTGAATTGCTAGTTAGCTTGTGCCTTTTTCTGTTTTTTCCATGTGTTTTAGTCTCATATCCCTTGTGTTGTACTGCTTTATTTGTTTGCTTTTGCTGGTCTGTGCATCACTCAGAATTAGTCTTTTGTGAAAAATACTACATGTAAGCATTTGCTGGAGTAGAAGCAGAATAATTTCATATTCAGAGTACAGGAGTGGGCAAAAGTAGGTTTACATTTGAGTATGTGAAACACAGTTTGTTGTATTTATTATTGCATTGTTTGTCATCTTATTATTAAAGGGTGCTTAAGTGTAGCAATCATAACCTGCATGTCTTTTTCCATACAAATAACTGTAAACCACCTTTTGCTCACTTCTGTATATCACTGTTAGTTGATGGTTCCGGGCCTCATAGTGTTTGAAGTGCTCGGATCTGTTCGAGGCCTAAAACTGTTCCGACTGCAGCTGGATACTTCTCTGTCTTTTGGATGCATTTACCTTTGGTATATTGGTATTATTTATTTATTTATTTTTAAAATTTTAACCCATCTTGGGACTTCGATTTATCATTGCACCAGTCTTGTAAATGCAGTATTCAGTTTGTTTTCTTACACCCAAAGCCATTCTCAAATACACACAAACATAGCTTATGTTTTGTAGTTTTTCTTTTGGTTTTTTGTGAAAATGTTAGGGTTGTGTGTTCTCATAGGTTTGTTGTGTTTTGCTTAAAATTATCCATCCTTCCATTTTCTTATCCACTTCACCTCTAAGACAGGAACTGACCCCAGCCAGGGTGTCAGTGCTTTACAGGGTGCACACCCATACTCTCACACATTAGGTCTTAGTGTAGAGCAGCCATTTCTGTAACACACACGTCTACCCAGGGGAAAATACAGGGAGACAGTGGGAGGAATGTTTAAAGTCCACAGTGTCAGGTCAGGGTTAACCGTTTTACTAGCATGCTGCTGGCAAAAGAGAGAATAAAGGTTTTTAATTTGCAGTCCTTATTCACACAACATAGTAAACCAGATAAAGCCATAATGAGGAGTGGGAGTATATAAGATTGCAAAGAAGCCATTCGATAGATAGATAATGCTGAAATTAAGTTCTGTGCCTAGCCATCCTTTCATCGTGGACAAGAGACCTGAAGAATGCATACAGACTCCACACAGTGACCTAAGCTGACGATGAAACGTTGATTCCTGTATGTTTGTTTCACCACAAAAAATAGTCAAATTCTCATCACTCCTTCAAGGGTCTGAATACACAAGTCACAACCAGCCTCTCAATATACAAATGACATGTATTGTGCTGTATTAACATGTGAAAACTTGGTGAAATCTTTTTAGCATGATTAGTGTTTGAAATGCTGGTCCAATTTTAATCTATAGTATATCCTGGTAAAATATTGAAGTTGAAAAATATTTCCTGTCAGTAAAAAAAATGTTGCACTGCACACACCATCCCAGGTGTTAAAATAATTCACTGAAAACAGTCCATTGTCACAGAGGACTGCTTTAACATTGCATTTAGTTTTGTAGCCAGCAGCCGGATACTGAGCCTCTAAAGTCTTTAATGGTTTTTTCCCATGTTGTTCAGTGAATATTTTTTGTTTGTGTATTTTTAAATTGCTCAAACAAAGGCTGAATTAAATAGCGGCCATCTTTCTCCCACCACCTTTCAGACTATGGGATAGACTTGTCTTATTTTGACATCACATTATGTCCACTTCTAAGTGTTTTCTAGTTTCTGACCTTTTTATTTGTTACTTGTTTTTTGAACAACAGCATACTATAGTTTGGACTACTCCATAGTAGAGAAAAGTAATGTATTAATTTCAAAGAATATGTGCATGTTTAAGGAACTGTGGCATCCTACACTTACTCTTGTGCGACGGGTTCTAGAAGGAGGTCATCCACCTTTAGCTGTCCATGAGATCCTCTGGTACAAAGACTGGGAACAACAAGGGATGATTTAAGCACATTTCCATTAAGTAGAATGCCTAGTGATGGCTGGGTGGTCTTTTGACCCTGGAGCCCCTGCAGATATTTTTTTTTCTCCAGCTTAACTGAAGTGTGTTTGTTTTTCCAGTCCTCCCAGCCATCAGATCTTTTCATATTCATCTCTAGAGACCTAAAATAACATATTATATACAAGGACGCTACTTTTTCTTATGTCTGTTATAGAAGCTTGTATGGATTTATTTGGTTGCTTATTCATTATTATTTTTTGTTGTAACTATCTCTTTGACATCTCCTAAAGTACTTTGAGCTACATTCTTTGTATGAAAATGTGCTATAGAAATGTTGTTATGGTGTCTTTATTGCAAAGGAGTATCTTTTTTTTTTCTCCAATTTTTAATTTTTCTTATAGACATTGAGGCTACATCTACGCTACTATGTTTTTGTTTAAAAACACAGATATTAGTCTGTTTTTCGCCTTCTTCCCACACTACCTCTGTGTTTTTAACCCCTACAAATGTAGCCTTTTGAAAATGCTTTTCAGAACTTTATATTTCTAAAAATGCTGTAACTATGTGGATGCCAAAAAACGGTGGTGTTTAGAAAGTGCAGTCTAATCGCCTTCTGATTGGTTTGTGTGCATTTCGCAGCCTTCCCTGATATGATCCTGCTCAGTACAATGTCTCATTCCCTGACTGGTCACCCTTCATGGAAGAAAACCACATTCCAACGTAGCGACCACAGAGGAGTTGCTGCTGCTGTGTTGCTTACTTCTCTACATCTTAGTTGTGTTTTGGACTGTTTGAATGCTGCATACATAAGCAAAAGGCAAATAATTTAACGGTCACTACAGTTTTATGATAAATCAATTTCTGTCTCAATCTGATTATGTACTGTAAATATGGCCAGCAATTGGTAGTTTTCCAAAGTGATGGTTGTAAAGTTTTAACAACCCTGAATGAAACATTTCCAATTTGTTTATTGGCATCCCTTATTGAGCTATTTTGAAAACAGATTTTTTTTTTATTTTCTTAAGTATTGGAAATAGCAAAAAATGTACATACTTGAGTTTGCATTCTGTTCCTGAGTTAGTTTCTGCACAGTGCCTGATGTGTCCTTGATAGGCCCTTGGTCTCTCAAAACCCTTAACTAAACAAGATTTGTTTCTCAAAGAAGAAAAAAAAAAATCTATTCAGGGAAAATGGCGTGTCTGCAGGTGTCTAAGCTGTGGCTTGTCTTTTCTCTTCCCTCAGGTTTCGATAAAGTCACCAGCATGGAAATATGTGACACATCTGGTATGTAGCCTTACTAGAAACAGTGGTTCTGTGGTCATTCACTGCTGGCACATGATCATGGTAGTCACAATTGTAAAGTCAGGCCTGTGGGCACATTGACTGTTGCTTTAGGTTTTAACACCAAAGTTTAAATTACCTTTTTTTCAGTAGATGTTAATTCAGAGGTAGTGTAGCTAACTGTAGTTTGTAAGATTCATTACTTTGGTTTGTTTTTTTCAAGAAAAAAATTCTACTCATGGTGTTCATTTAGTTGTTTCTGCACATTACAACGTTAGAAACATTTACCTGAGAGGAGGCCATTCAGCCCAGCAAAGCTCATCAGTGCTGTCCACTTAACTCCTCCAGAATAACATCAAGTGGCGTTTCGAAGGTCCTTCATGTCGTACTGTCTGTGATCTGCCGCCTCATGGTTTGTGTGTGTCTCACTGTTAGTTCTAATGTTTGTTTAATATTTGGGCACAATCGTCTTTCAACTTAATAATAAACTATCTTAACTGATACTGAATTTCAGTGTAGAACTGTGGTAATCATTCATTTGAAAATCTTGCTCAATTTAATAAAGTGTGGGAAATCTCGCTGCTTTTTCTAGGCAATTAAAAAACACTTTAGTTTTTGTCATTTTTGTCCCATAACAGTGTCCTTTCAGAATTCACAAACTTTCCACTCCAATATTAATTTTTATTTCCAACTGGTTTTTCAAATTACAGCAACTCTGAAGTATGACCGTGCTTTCAGAAAGCGTTCAGACACCTGAATACTTTCTAAAGGCACTCTGTGTGGTTTCTTTTTATATTCTTTTTAGGTTATTATTGCTATGCCTTTTTTAACTTCATGCGTTTGATAGATAGATACTTTATTAATCCCAAGGGGAAATTCACATACTCCAGCAGCAGCATACTGATAAAGAACAATATTAAAGAGTGATAAAAATGAAGGTAAAGTAGACAATAACTTTGTATAATTTGTTGTCTGGTACAAATGTTGTAATCGATATCTAACCCACTTCCTATTGTCCAAATGACTTACTCACTTACGATGACAGTACATGAATCAATTGTTAGTTTCACTAATTGATTGATTAATCCATGTTAATTAAGAAATGAAATTTTCATATGAAGAATAGTTCAAGATTTCACCAATAGATGGCGTGTAACAGAAATAATAAAGGAAGTGTTAAAATATTGATTACAAAATTATACTAAAACAGACCCAAGACTAAAAAGTTGAAAATAATATATATATAAAAAAATACTTTTTAAAAACCACGCTTATAAAGTTAAAAAGTATACTAAAAAGTCAAAACTAAGTCTCTTGTACATCACTCGTAAAATAAAAGGTGGGTGCTTTTGCTAAGATTTTAAGAAGTGTTTTCTGAATGTTGATTGATGAAAAGCGCCCACGCTTTTATTTTATGAGTGATGTATGAGACTTAGTTTTGACTTTTTAGTGCACTTTTTAACTTAATATAAGTGTGGTTTTTAAAAAGTATTATTTATATTTATATATATGTATATTATTATTTTAATATTTAAAAAACATGATGTGTAGAACAAGGGTTTTTGTAATAAAATGTTATTATCTGTAATATGGTTTTGTAATGAAATTCTGATGTCAAAATAAAAAAAAAAAATAATTTCATAAGATCGTGAAAATTGAGTCATGTTTGAAACTCCTGCCATATGCAGAGATACTCCAGTCAAGTTTCAGGACCCCGGTGGCATTTCCTGCTGTATTTTGAACATTGTTCGTTTTGATGTTGGGATACTGGCAAGTGGGCAGTGTGTGGAGAGCAGTGCATTCTGGTATCAGCATGGCAGCCTTTTCCTCGACTCGCCTCTGTTCTGTTCAGCTTACAGCATTGGAAATTCCTTTTTGTATAACTAGTATGGACAGTATTAATGCAAGCACACGTGCACACAAAGTTTGCTTGAGAATGTTAAATTTTGCATTTGTTTGAAATAATCAAAATCGTACTCAAGTAATATTAATCCAAACACAGCCCGTTCAAATATTTTAGACTTCCCTAACAGTTTTTCCCATTGGAGGATACACAAATTTTCAAACGACATGAACTGTGTTCCTTTTTGCTGAGATGATATTTAAACATTTTTTTCCTTTCCTTTATAATGAAGATTTTTTAGTGGCGTGTCCAGCAATTAATTTGCTTATTTAATTACTCTGGAGTCATTAACAGTATGTGGCAGGTTAGTCAGGCTTACAGCTATTGTTCAGAATGTCTCAAGTTGTAACTGCTTGTGATGTAGAGGCTGTTTTGTGTACAGTCGATGAAGTGCTTAATTCATTTGACAAAGCAGCATTCATGCAACGATGCAGCAGGGAACCTGGTAATAGATTTAGATTTCTCTTTTTGGTTTATGGTTCTTCTGCTGTCAGTTTTTCAACCTCTTAAAAATATTTGCTGCTAAGATGATTACTGTAAACTCCTGTTCTCCAAAAATTGGCAAGGCATAGTAGTTTAAAAGAAATGCCTGAATGATTTGTAATTATGGAAGCTTGCTGTTAATGTTCTGAGTGTAGTATGTAATAATTTCTGGAGTGGAGGGCTTCTTTTGACTGGTTTATGAGATTTGATTTTAGGTTTGAACACAAATAGTGCTACTTTTAATTATGTAATCTTTTATCTTGAAACACTAATGATAGTGTTTAGAAAAAAAGTGTCCGAGGTTTGAGGTGTCAGACCTACGAGTAGATTCTTTCTTTCTTAGCGTAATTTTGTTTAATTTACCTTTCTTTAGCACCTTTGGAAAATGGTGAAGCAGAAATGACACAAGAAGAGTCATGGGAACAAAAAGAGGAGCCAAATGAGGCGGAACCAGGAGGCGGCCCCGCAGGAGACAGGGGACCTGTGGAAGAAGCAGCACAAGAAATGATGGAGGAGGAGGAAGAGGTTTCTGCACCCAAAGTAGCCATTGCACCACCAGATGCACCTAAAAAGGAACACGTGAATGTAGTGTTCATTGGGCATGTTGGTAAGTAATGTGATGAGCAAGCAACATAATGCTTTGTTGGGCCATATGTATTTTTAAACTTTTTAAAGACTGATTAAGAAATTAAAGATGTGTTTATCTAGTTTTAGAAAAAGTGCAATTCACTCCCCTACTCTTTACTTGGAAAGTTTGTTAGGAAAGCTTATGTCAACTGTTGTAGGCTCTTCTTTTAATTCTTTGTCTCTTGCAGTTTTGCAATTACAAAATCATTTGTTACAGTGTGTGCGGCAATGAATTTGAGAAACTGGAATTCAACTAACAGACGCTTTTCAAGTATTTAAAATGTCTCATTTAAATTAGTACACAGACTCTACATGACCCCTAGAAGATAATTCACTTTGGCCTGACCTCGGATCACTTCTGCTTTCTAATGTCTAATGCCCCACTGTTGCTGCCCTTTGGCATACAGTGGATACTGTTATGTCTCCATCTTCTCAATAAATGTACCTCTGTTACTTTAGATTTTTTTTATTACTACACTATGCCTGCGCCACCACCAACTTACTCAAAGCACCATGATGCCCCAGCATTGATGGACTAAAAGCCAGAAGTCCATGTGATCATCATCATCATCATCAAGTCCTTCCGTGAAAACCATAAATACAAAGAGGACTGTTTCATTTATGTTAGGTAGATTGCCCAGAGGGGACTGGGCGGTCTCATGGCCTGGAATCCCTGCAGATTTTATTTTTTTTCTCCAGCCGTCTGGAGTTTTTTTTTTTTTGTTTTTTCTGTCCCCCCTGGCCATTGGACCTTACACTTATTCTATGTTAATTAATGTTGACTTATTTTATTTTCTTACTGTGTCTCTTATTTTTCTATTCTTCATTATGTAAAGCACTTTGAGCTACATTTTTTTGTATGAAAATGTGCTATATAAATAAATGTTGTTGTTGTACACCATACCTCCTATTGCTCAATTATATGCAACAAAAACAGTTTTCATTTGGAACAGTCGCTGCCAAATCAGCTCTGGCCTCCTGTTGGAAATCACAAGATTCTCTTTCTGTTCTGTGTGGAAGGCATATTTCTTTAATCTTAACAGATTAGAGCTGGTTTGATTAGGGGGCCATCTAGGACCAGTAATAACAAATGGTAGCAATTGGCATATATAGTACAGCACTAAATATGTGGTCAGCCATTTGTTATATGAGAGATGTGTCTTATGGGATGTGGGTGTCTGCTGGCTCAGTGGTACCTCTTCTCTTCTCCCTTGGTCAGATCCGGTACCTTGTTCCTCATACAAATATAGGAATGCAGTACTTTGGGGGGAAAAAAACATAGGGTGGAGGTTGTAGGGCTTCAGAAAGGTCATTTTTTTTATCCTTTTTACATTCTCATTAATATTATTTGGATAATTGTTATTTTATAGTTGTATTGAATTGGATATCAATAAACACTTGATCACAAAAAGGCACTTTCAAAGTATTTTTTAGGTTACCTTTTAATACATGCGTTTACCTAATATTCATCCATGTACTCGTCCAATTCTAGAACCCTGTTAATCCAGTAACCTGTCCTGATAATATAAGAACAGAGGCAGAAATCCACCGTAGACAGGGTGTCTACGTATGTGTTTATGTATATGGATGTACAATTTGTTCAATTTTTATTTTTTTAGCTTCAAACCTTCAGTACAAGTTCAATACGATTTTGACATATTTGTGTAAAAGTGATGGTACAATGAAAGGCGGCTGTGGAGTGAGGTTTTGAGGTAGACTGGTTTTTAAAAACGTGCAAATGGCCTGGTAAATGTCCACTTGAAGCACATCAGTCCAGTGTTGCTAAAGCTGTTGAAGGCGTCTGAAATTCCCACTGACGAGGTGTGCAGCAGCTTCATCTCAGTCCGTGTTAGATAGACACGGATTCACAATATCAGGACAATGAAAGTGCTAGGTTTTCCTGCATTCCTTCCAAACTGTATCTGTTTCCACTCCCTTAGGGAAGTTTCACAATTGTACATCATAATTTAACTTTGCTTCATTACAGTGCCATTAAATAATCGCATCTCATTCCTATATACCTTTCAACTTCTTTTACATCTTACAAAAATGTATGCCTTCAGTGCCAATGAGGCCCTGTTAGACATCATAATGGTGGAAAGCTTGCAGATGTTCTGCCCATGTGCATTTCCCCTTAACCTGTACTTTATGTCAGCACTATTCAGCATGTATTGTAAGCAGCAGAATTTCCATTCATCCTTCAAACTACTACTGTGTTTTCATCCCCTTTTTTATTTTAAAAATAAACAAATGAAAGCCTTTTACCTTTGACATTACAGATTTTATGAACTTGCTTCCATCATCCCCTGCACTGGAGAGTTCCTTATCAAACCTGTGTTAAATGTACATCCCACACAGCCATTCACTCCTCTTTTTCCACATCATCTGCTTTTGCTGAAAAAAACATTGCTTGATCACACGTTCCTTTGTAAAACTGAAACGAGCATTTTCCCTTTTCAGTCTGTTTAAATGTGTAATGTTCTTTTCCATGACAAGTGAGGTGTTGAGGTGCACATTGTCAAATAGAAGTTCCGTTTAACCCACAGATATGTCTGTCTGTCATTTTTTTTAAACACAAGAACTTAATCTCTTCTGCTTGTTTCAGCTAACATCCCATTTGTTCTCATTTAGAAGCCTCATGTACTTGTTGCAGGTGTTCTTAATCCTGTCACTGTTGACCATCATTTTCCCTTTGACATTTTCAAGCAGTTTACACCTGCTTCCTTCTGTTTTTTATCACATGTACCTTACTCCAAATTGCCACTTTCATTTTGCTGCCTTTGTGTTCATATAGAAGATGCATCTAGATAGGAAATTCCAATGCAACCAATTATTTAATAATAAATACATAAATGATGCAGTGCTTTGTGTATCCATTTGACCAAAGCTTACCCGTAGGTCCATCATGCACAACTTGAACATTAAGTGATGTAAAGTCTTAGATCTTTTAATAGAGCTTTGATTATCACTTTACATTTTTTTCATAAGTTTTACTTCCTGAAAAAGTTTTGTTGATTATGATAAACCACTCCAAGCCAAACAAAAAACATTTCAGATTGACTTTACCACATAGGAAATTGGAGAAACATGAAATGAACTTTGATTGAATTTAGGGTGTTAAATCACTTACTGATGCTAATACGTTGTATTAGTTCAATACAGCAGAAAATGTTTTGCTGCTGATTTTTGTTTCAACTCTGCATCTGACGTTTCTCCATTCAGTGTCCCAGCAGTAGTCTGCCAGCAGTGATAGACTCCACTTGCCCTGATGCAGTTTTTCCATTTCTGCAGTGTCCTGGTGAAATCTTTCATCATGTTCATCATTGACTACTCCAAGATTAGCAGGGAAGAAGTCCAATTGTGATTGCAGAAAGTGAATCTTTAGCATTTCATGGTTTGATCTCCTTAAAGTAAATTGTCAACCGGGTGGACTTAGCTTGGTAACCTGTAGTCGTCAAGAAAACTCTCAGTACTAATGCCTACCATGCAATTTCTGCCAACCCTTACTATCAGATCTTTGAAATGCTTGTCATTGATGACATGTCTGATTTGTGCACCAACAAAAATGCCTTTGTTAATCTTGTAATCAATTATTCATAGAGACATCTGTCTCAGTTATCAAACTTCACCTTCATATCTTTCACATAGTATATTAGTTTGTTTTATATGAAGAGGAGGCAAAAAAATCTTTTTTTTTTTTTTTTTTTTAATTGATGAGTGGTTTATGTGCCACGCTTGTCTGCCCTGCAGCAACCAGTTTGTTTTTATGTAATGAGACAATTTATCACATCTGTCCCATTCATAGTACTTTGTGTACCTGAACTATACTGTCACAACTTTTAGATTACCGGAGATGTTCCAGTTGCAAAAAAACTGTGATAGAAAAATGTAAAGGTGATTTTTGTGCTCAGTTGGCCAAAGACCATGCAATACACCCAAAGGTGCTCAGGAAGCAAAATCTTTGTTGTCCAGTGTTCCACTTAATTTGATTTTATTCAGTTTGCTCTTCTAAGCTTACTTCTACATATGAGCCCTGCATACAACACAATAATTAAAAATGCAACATAAACAAAAGAATGTGATGACACATCTACTCCAAGGCAGACTACGTGCACACTACAGTAACAGAGAAGAGAAAGAAAATAGAAATAGAAATTAATCAAAAACAATTATTACATTTATAAAGCAAAATCGTATAGCAATATCAAATAAGCTGTGTGCCCTAGCTCTAACAGGAGCTTGCTAAATTAAACTGAGGCGTCAGCCTTGATCTCAGAGGAAGATGGGCTTCTCTAAAGTGTTCATATGTAATATTACATCATTATAAGTGAGGTCTACTTTTGTTACATTATCCCCCACTTTATGATTAAATGTCTGAACTATTTCATTTTCTTTTTTTAGATGCTGGAAAATCAACAATTGGAGGACAGATCATGTAAGTACAAGTACACTTTATTAAGCAGAATTTCAAATTGCCAGTATTAGCTGGCTGAGAGTGTTATACACTTTTGTAGATACTGAACTTCTAATGCTTTAATACACTTTAGCTGTTAGTTGACATTTTCTACAAAGTATCTGTACGATTCCTAATCATTGTTTTAATCAGTACCACTAGCAAGTTAAAAACTACCATTTCTGTTCTGTGTGGAATTTTCCATTCTGCAGACTGATTTTTTTTTTTTAAACAAATAAAGCATCTGGCACTTGTTTCTAAGAAAAGTATGCAAGTGAGTGTTTGGATTTTCCAATTTTATGAAATAGTGACATTTACACAAAATAAACCCTCTTGACATTCTTACATTAGCACAGCAACGCGAGATGTATTTCATCTTCTAACCCAAGGAGGTGTTTCAGACTAACTTTTAGGAAAGCAGATGACTTTGAAAAACAAGTGCACAATCTACAAAAGACATGTAAGCTAGAAGAACATAAACTTGATGCACTTCCAAAGTAAAGGCCAAATGTTACAAAAATGAAGACTCGCTCAATTTTGCCTTTGTGTTTTGTCTCTCTCCACTGCGTGCACTTCTTCACAAAATGATTGCTTGATTTTCTGAGATAAGGGTAAACATTCACACATTGCAGCATTAAAGACCAGGTCATCTTTTTTTACTTGCACAATGCAAGGTACTTTAGAATCAGACTCTCTAATTAGTAAATCATGGATTAAATAATCAGTACACATGGAAAAGTAGCATTAAATCTGAATGAAAATATTGTTAAAAAGTTAATAAAAAAAAAAAAATGATCCTTATATAACTGCTTGGCATATTTTAATAAAAATTTACCAAAATTTAAATTTTGTAATTTCTACATTAACCCCCAAAACACACAAAATGGGACATAACAGCTCATGTAATTAGGCTAGGAGTTCACTTAAAAGCAGGACTTTATTGGAACAAAAACCTGCAGCCATAGGGGTTCCTCAGGACTGAGTTTCATTATCATCTGCAAGAAAGTCAAGCAGGGTGTTCTGTGGTCGTGTCTTAGAAAAACTTTATTGATAAGGCCACATGAAAAAGGTCTAATAAAGATAGCTAGGTCAGCTCAGGGACCACATGGTACTTATACACGGACCACGCTTTGAGAACCACTGTGCGAGTGAATCTAAGGGTACTATGTGAGAATTTATCTTTTACAATCCAACAAAACATGGATGTGCTGTCTGTCCATTGCTGAACACACTTACATGCATTTAATCTTGACAATTTAGATCAGAAATTGCATAAGCAATTATGCGTGGCTTGCTGTTACCTTAATGGAAATAAATGAACGGGGCTAATCTCCGTGATTACTAAACACATTCAGTGTGACCTAGTTTTATATTATGGAAGACCAGCCATATGACATAAGTTTATGTGAGGGAGCTGATGCCTGATTAGTTCGTTATCAACATTAAACTAATGGGCTTGTGTCCCTGTAAGATGAATTCCCAGGTAAAGTGGCCGTGTCTCAAAAATGGTAATCCATAGTTTTCAAATGTTTCTTTTAAGAACTTCTAATCGTTTTAAGGGACCTGCACTACATGTTTAAAGTCAGAAGGCTGTGGTGGAAGAGAATGTGCACCCCTTCTATACAGAAAGCCCCTTGACCCAGGGCTGGCCTGTTGTAACAGTGATGTGTGAATGAATATAATGCTACTTGCTGCTTTATCTTTACACTGTTTTAAATTCAGATATGTTGTCTTACCAGTTGTTTCTGCCAGTTATTCTTAGAATTTGCTGTTTGATTTTTGAAACCATGAGCTGTAATGTGTAGCACAGCTAAAAAGAGACATTTTAAAATAATATACAGTCCCTGACAAAAGTCTTGTCGCTTGTGTACAAATTGACCTGAAGTGCCGCTAAAATATATTTCTAATCAAGATTTTGTTACAAGAAATGGGTCATTTTAATCCCATCAGCTTTTGTAATAATGTTTCAGTGCAAAACGAAACTGACAAAAAGTATTCTAATATTCACAGCTTGGTAAAGCCCATTGAGTCAATTTTTGGCAGGACATAAGTGTTGCCGCCTTGTCATATGAGCTTCACCTGTGACTAATAATGGATCAGTTAGGTCTTAGGTGTGTATAAAAAGAACCCCAGTACACTAGACCTTCACATCAACTGCAACTAGACCTCTGCAAACATGCCTAAGATTCACCCTGAGACTAAAGTGTTGATTATCAAGAGGCTGAAGACCAAATCCACTGCTAATGTGGCAAACACCTTCAATGTGTCTCAGCGTCAAGTTCAGAGGATAAAAAAAAAATTTGAAGAGACTGGAGAAGTTTTTGACAAGCCCAGGTCAGGAAGACCCCACAAGACAACTGCTCGAGAGGACCATTTGTTGGCTCGAAAATCCAAGGCCAGCCCATTTTCCACTGCAGCAGAGCTCCACGAGACCTGGTCACCTGAAGTCCCTGTGTCAACCAGAACAGTTTGTCGGATTCTGTCTCGAAATGGCCTCCATGGTCGAATCAGTGCCCATAAGCCAGCACTAAACAAAAGACAATTGAAAAACCGTGTGGCATTTGCCAGGGCCCACAGCCTGCTAAAAGGATGGATGCTGGAAAAGTGGCAGAAGGTGGATTTTTCAGATGAATCTTCTGTTGAATTACACCACAGTCACCGCAAATATTGCAGGAGACCTACTGGAACCCGCATGGAGCCGAGATTTACCCAGAAAACAGTGAAGTTTGGTGGAGGCAAAATCATGGTCTGGGGTTACATCCAGTATGGGGGTATGCGAGGGATCTGCAGGGTGGAAGGCAACATTAATAGTCTAAAATACCAAGAAATCTTAGCTTCCTCTTATATTTCCAACCATAAAAAAGGCCAAATTCTGCAGCAGGATGGTGCTCCATCGCATACTTCCATCCTCACATCAAAGTTCCTTAAAGCGAACAAGATCAAGATGCTCCAGGATTGGCCAGCCCAGTTACCAGACATGAACATCATTGAGCATATGTGGGGTAGGATGAAAGAGGAAGCATGGAAGCCGAAACCAAAGAATATTGCTGAACTCTGGGAGGCTTGCAAGACTGTTTTCTTTGCTATTCCTGATGACTTCATCAATAAATTATATGAATCCTTGCCAAACCGCATGGATGCTGTCCTTCAAGCTCATGGAAGTCCTACAAGATATTAAATTTGGATCTCACAGCACCACTACTTAATTTGCTGACATATTTTTGGATTTGCAGTAAAGTTGTTCATTTTCTGTATAGGCGACAAAACTTTTGTCTTGCCCAAATTTGACCTTTCTGTCTTGATTTAAATGATAAATCTTTTTTCAGTGAAACTAATTTATTTCAGTGCATTAAACATCATTTGGGAGGGCTTTAGCTTTTCATATGAGCTATTTCTAACACCAGTTGATTAATTAAAAGTCAGGTTAATAGCAGGAGTTTCTACAAAATAGAGAAGCGACAAGACTTTTGTCAGGGACTGTATTGTACATAGCATAGCACACTGTCCTGAGGTAATGATTTTTTTTTTTTTTTTTTGTTTTTTGTAGGTATCTTACAGGAATGGTAGATAAACGAACCCTGGAAAAATATGAAAGAGAAGCAAAAGAGAAGAACAGAGAAACCTGGTAAGAATTTTCAAAGAATATATTATCTCGGATGAAATAAACCAAACTGTAAACCTGACTCAAAGTTTTATTACAAGTAAGATAAAAATGAATTTAAATTTTGTAAGAGTATTGTTGTTTAGAGTGTAGAATTGTAGTCGTCATAGTTGCAATATTGTCACATGTTCAGAGTTTCTTCTTCTTACTTGCATGTCCAGTTATATGCAACACACTGACATCATAATAAGAATGTATTAAAATACATAACTGCATCTTCTTTAGCAGCACTGAGGTTTAGCTCATTTATTTGTTCCAGGAAAACCCGTCATATTTTCTAACATTCTCAGCACCAATGCAAACGGTCGGCATGGCTTAGAGGTGCATAGCAGCGAATGTGTTGGTGGGGGTATGTGACACATCATTATCAAAATCCTTCTAAGTTGCCCTCAGTAAAGAAATTTCAGTTCATAAATGTAACCTCGAACCCCTCAAGTGCTGCACTTGTTTGCTAACAAGATCTGTGGTTCATTTTTACCCATTGCTCAAGGGCTAAAGGGCCCTTTAAATCTTTGGTCAATGTCAAATTCAGAATCCTTTTTATGTGTGCATAATGCAATATGATTCTTACTTCCATGTCTTCCATTAACTAGTGTTGGTGGTGTAATCAATTCATTTCAGTGTATATAGTGCTCTTCACTAAGTGTAGGTGCAGTGTGCTACATCGAGTTCTCAGGCAAAATGGAAGTACAAAGTTAAATTACATAATGAATGCATAATGACACAAAGTAGTCAGAAATGGTTAATATAATTGGAGCCCAGCACTATCTGTTCATTAATGGTTGATCTACTGTATGGCCAGTTAACATCAGAAGAGAAGAAAACAAAAACTTCATTCAATAGCATCCCTAGAGAAAATGAACCTCTGGAGGATCCATGGTCAGTTGTATCATATAAAGTCAAAGTCAGATGCTAAGGGTCTCAAGACTGGCTATAAATATTGCATCAGACAACCGACAGAAGAAATATACACCATATCTGCTCATGTAGTTGTCAGTACAAGTGGCTATTGCATAGACTTATGAGTTCAGGATAACAACTGTCCTTAATCAAATGGTGAGAGTGCTAATGATGCTGAACAGAGGGAGCAGAAAATGTTCTCTTTAATAATACTGATTACTTTTTAAGGCGGTGTGTGTGGAATGTACAATATGCTGTGGACAGGTAGGATTGGTCAGATCCATTTAAAGTCTATCTACGATATGCTGTATAGCTGTAGAGTCATTTGTTCCAGTAATTTGAACTATGATTACACTACAGATACTGGTCTTGTCCCAAAACTAATGCAGACATTTAATTCTGGTGTAAAACCTCTTATTCTAAAATAAATTTTCCTCTGTTTAATTACCACTTATCCATATAAGACTGAAGCATTAGTGTTTGGTCTATTTCAGTGTAAAAACTCTGCTGAATCAAGGCACTGCATGCTTTTTCTGCCACTCCATTTGTTAAAGATTCCACACCTAAAGATGTTCATCAGGTGTGAAAGCATATATTGGAACAATTCATTTCTGTCACATCTGTAAACTTTTTAGCACTTTGTATTAATGGTACATTTATCTCACTCCTTATGCATGGTCAGAGTGACCCTATAGACTCATTTAGTTGAATTAGACACTGATCCTTTAAAAGCACATCTGATGAAGTGATGAAATGACTGATGTTAATACACTGAGTGTTCCCCTTGAGAGTTCACCCCGTAGAAATGATGTAGTTATGCGTTAATCCACATATGTATTGGTAACCTCATGTTTTAAAGGTGTGGGCAAATGATATTAATGCATGTTAAGGTAGTGTATCAAAGGGTCTATTTTGTTTAAAGTCCGCACCATTTCATGGGCCATGTTCACCACAGAGGGTCGCAGTAGTGTGCACAGCATTTAAACTGTGCTTGAGTAAAGTGACAGCAGTGCTCATGGGTACACTTAGGGTGCTGTAGATACTGAAAACAGTTGCTCACACTCTTAATCACAGACTAGTAAGCCAAGTGGAATTTTTTAATATATATAGGAAAATGTAAATTGTGTTAATCATTATTGAAATAAAATACTGACAGAAGTAGTAAAGGTGCATTATGCTTACTGAAATCTGAGCTGCATCCTTGTATTTGTAGGTACTTGTCTTGGGCTTTGGATACAAACCAGGAGGAAAGGGACAAGGGCAAAACAGTAGAGGTGGGAAGAGCATATTTTGAAACGGAAAAGAAGCACTTTACCATTCTGGATGCTCCTGGTCACAAAAGCTTTGTTCCGAACATGATTGGTGGCGCATCACAAGCTGACCTAGCAGTATTGGTGAGTATGTGCTTTGTGACTTGACACCACTTGAAACTTTATCTTGCATTTAGTAAGACTTTTCTGTGGACCTTTTCCACGCACTAATTGAACTCAATTGCAAGTAAAAACATGAAAAAACTGTAACCTAATGGCTTATGAAAATTTTAAATGGCAAACTTGAATTTTTTTTTTATAAAGTCGGAGGGCAGGTTGGGGGAAATAAAGAATGTGTGTAGCACTCTGACAGGTTTTACAGAAATAGGTGTTAAACTATAGGACTTACTGCAACACTTGCCTTGATTTGTTAGTGCAGCATTTGTTCTCCTTTCACTGCCTCATTGTTTTGTACAGAGCAGTTAACTTGTAGTGTGTCCTTTACCTCTTATTAATGATCTTTTAGGTCTTTCTAGGACTATAGTTACAACCTTAAGAGGTCAGGGCAGTATTTTCCAATCCCAGTCCTGGACGACGCCATGACTACAAATTTTTGTTCCAACCAGTTTCGTAATCTCTCAGTCATTTTCCTTTTAACTGACCTTATTGTTTCATTTTTGGTTTGTGTTTTTGCCATTTTTTTCACCATTGAGAAAAATATGAAAGTGTTAGACTTAATTTTACAAGAAATTTAGGAGTTTTTTTTTTTTGTTTCAATAGTTTTAAGTTTTTAACTGTTTTGCCTTTTTCCTGTAAATGGTCATGTTTCTGTGTAGATTGTTCCCTTAATTGTATCCTATTAATGACAATTAACAGTAAACTGAACAGAAAATGACTGGATACATAAATGCTGCTGCTACTTCAGTGTCAGGTTACTAGTAAATAACTGCTTAAATAACCAGAAGAAAAAGTGGAGAGAAAATCAAGATAATAATGAAAATACTAACCAAATGAAATTTAATTACTGCAAAAAAAATCATCTCCAAGTAACTCACAAAAATATTTGACATGTTCCAGTAAAAGGTAGCAAACCCAGTTTTTGAAATTTCTGGTGTGAGCCTTAAATGAATATCTAGCGTGGAGGACAGGCGCTTCCTCCTCTTGTTTGTGCCAGTGGTGCACGCCAAGTGTGGGCAGGTAGCTATGCCATAGGTGTTTTGGGTTCATTTACAGTGTGTTGAGGTCATTTCTTAAACTATGTGAAAGTGCTAGTGTGTACATGGATAGTCTTCATTTTAAAGCACCATTTTTAATGGAAAGCATAGTATGGACTTATCTAAATACAGAGTAAGAGATGAACAAAAGCTGATTGAATGAGATCAGTTAGAAAAGTTGACTCACAGATTGTGACACGGTTAGGAACAAAAACCTGCAGCCCCAGAGGTCTCCCAGGACTGGGATTGGGAACTGTTGGCGTTGGGTATATAGCTGTACCTACTGCAGGGAAATATTTTAGAGTCTGAAATTAGGACTTCTGATAGATCTGAATTTAAAATCTATACATTTTAATCAATAAGTTTTTACCACAGTGACTGGCGGCTGTTGACTTTTAATCTGTAGTTGTTTAAGGAGAACATCTTTTTATCTAATTTATTGGTCAGGACTTTACAAAATAGTTCCAAATGGATTTTGCAGTTTCTCTTTGGTGTTACTGTATTTTTGAGAGTGTCTTAATTTGGTTGGTGGCTGTATAATTTCCGTAGTTGGTTATAACAGAAAAATAAATGAATCTATTTTATGGAGTGGAATATTTTATCTTAAATGACTTATCTTGCAGCTTTCACAATATGGATGTCTCAGTTTCTTGATGTATCTCACTTATATTCATATTAACAATTAAAATGACCTTGAACCCATCTTTATATAAGAATAAGTGTCACCAGTTCTTTTATATAAAAAAGCTAATGTATTTTTTCTCTCATGTAGGTTATCTCAGCCAGGAAAGGGGAGTTTGAGACAGGATTTGAAAAGGGGGGGCCAGACGCGAGAGCATGCCATGTTGGCAAAAACAGCAGGCGTAAAACACCTGATAGTCCTCATCAACAAAATGGATGACCCCACTGTAAACTGGAGCATAGAGAGGTGGGACTGCTTTTCATATTGCTCTATAAATATATTTGGAAATGAGTAACCTTCACTGCTTCAAGCACCAGGAGCTCCTAAAATGAATGCCAGGTGCTCTGTAGGCTGCTGAAGCCAGAAAAGGAAATGATTAACTTTCATTCAACTCCCACTGAAGTTAAAGTTGAAATCATCTCCACAAAAGCAAAAATGTGTCTGCTACACCCAATAAGAAAACCCTCGACTCAACTCATCACACATAAAATATTTATTTTGTTTCTTTTATGCTAAAGTAGATTTGAAATATCTTGGTATTCTCCAGTCAGAGTGTCAATGCTCATTTTCAGCACATGCACACATACATTTGTACACATTTAGCATGGGATGAGTTCTTATAATTTATGTTAGAGCTGTCAACCAATAATTCAGTTTTGAATTTGACTAGTTTCTAAATATATTTAAAACTGTGTTGTAATTTCATAGGGCTTTATAAATGTATGTTGCCCTATTGTATGTGAACACCATTAACATGCTCTTTACACAATAAATGATTAACCTTTCATACATTAGAGAATATGTTGAGCACTATACTTGTCAAATACTGATAAGCTTGATTTTAATTAGCCATATAAAAAAATGGGATAGGAACAAACTAAGCCTCTGCAAGCACTTGGCAAACATTACAGACAACTCTGATGAGAGATTTCAAAGGGGTTTTCTGGCGTTTTCACTTTCAACTTTGATCGGCTGTACAGATTTGAGAATCCTACTTCAGTGCTCCTTTTAGCCACAGTTCAAGGCAGTTGTCGTTTGTACCTGATAAAAAATGAAGTTTTAAAGCCATGCAATTTGTAAGCATTGTAATACTTCATA
This sequence comes from Polypterus bichir lapradei, assembly GCA_026402145.1. Taxonomy (NCBI): domain Eukaryota; kingdom Metazoa; phylum Chordata; class Cladistia; order Polypteriformes; family Polypteridae; genus Polypterus; species Polypterus bichir. The sequence goes on along the minus strand of JANRMT010062861.1, from coordinate 4,593,878 downwards.
TTAACTCTTTATTCACTATTCAAATTGTAAAAACAAAAGTGAAGATATGAGCATGTTGTATATGAATCTCTGCAGCAGTTCTCTAGGCCGTCTGTAATCTGTGTTGAATTGTAGAAGGAGTAGGTTTTATTATGCAAATAATAACTTGTACATTCTCCCTGATGATAGTGCTGCTACAGAGATAGATACTTAATACATGACACAAAAAATAGAAAAGTACTGATTTTTGTCTTCCTTGTAACCTACAGATGGCAGTCGGAAATATTGCACTACTCTGTTGTATTAATAACTGTTCCCACCTTAAATATGGACTCTTTTTCTTAATACTTACATGTGGTATATTCAATAATTTTAAATATGCTATGTGCAGACATTTGTAATGGCTTAAAGACCGATGTTGTGCTATAACTCTCTTCTCCCTTCTTGAATATCTTTATCTGCATAGGTATGAGGAGTGTAAAGAGAAATTAGTGCCATTTTTAAAGAAGGTCGGCTTTAATCCAAAAAAAGACATTCATTTTATGCCCTGTTCGGGACTGACAGGGGCCAACCTGAAGGAGCCTGCAGATTGTTGTCCATGGTATACGTAAGTATAGTACCAGTAATTAATGTAATGGTTTGTGTGGCCTGAGTCCAGATGAGTGTTTAATAAACTAAACATTATCTGCTTATTTAACTTATGTTCATAAACTACATATTAAAAAAAGACTGAAGTTTCACTTCTAGCATTCTTCATTTTGAGTTATTTCTGTTACAGAGGATTACCATTTATTCCACATCTGGATAGCTTGCCAAATTTTAACAGATCAAGTGATGGACCAGTCAGACTACCGATAGTAGACAAGTACAAGGTGAGTGCATATGTTTATGTGCCTGCTTTCTCTCATCTTTTCTGCCTTAGTTTGTTGAATTGAATATTTTTTCAAAACAAATTAAAAATGTGTTGAATGTTAGGCCGTCTGACACTTTTTCTTGTCATTTTGTTCATCCCACTAATTAACACAAGTTTGGTAAATACAATAAGAATCATGTTTAACAGAAGAACTTTATAAGAAGAAATCAAAAAACTTCCAGGAGGTCCATATATTTCAAATTCCCAAATAGGCCTTCCTGAAATAAAGTAACAGTTGCATAAAATGTTAAAAAAAAAAAAAACTTTACAGGATTAAATTATATAATAAAAACAGTAAAGTTACATCATCAACAGTCTGTTTTAATGGCCACTACTTAACTTAAAAAGAATTACATTTTTAAATTTGTGTGAGTTATCAAGTCTCTTATTCCAGTGTTGTTATAAATCCATGTATTAAACTGGAATTTGTTAATAAGGAATACATTAAGTCTTGTTCTGTACAAGACATAAACTTGCCTCTTATTAGGAGATTACACTGAAAATATTACAGCCACTGTGGCATACTAGAATGGTAATTTTGCAGCCCTCAAAATACTGTTCTTGAAATGAAAGTTAATGAATTTAATTAATGCTACAGAAGAAATTGTAATGTTAATTGAGGACATCTATTCATTCATCCATCTCTGTTTTCTAATACACTTAACCATTTCAGTGTATTGTGGAAGACGGGAGGCTGTCCTGGCAGCCTGGACCACCACCACATCGTAGGCCACCTTGCTCACTCAGTATGGGTCAGTTTAAAGTCGCATGAATGTCTTTGGTTTGTGGGATTGATTAAAAACCTTCTAAATTTAATTTTGCTTGATACATGAAGATATCCTTATTTGGGTAGCATGTTAAAATAGACAGTCATTTTTATGGAATCTCACCCCCAGGATTCCTTGTGTAAAGAGTTCTTAGTCAATTTGAGTAATGAGATAAAGATCAATTTAATTAAAGCCAACTAGGCCATTTAGAAAAGCTGAAGTTAATCAGTTCTGTGCCAAATAAGCCAGACGATTTTTAAATCATTTTATATCAGTTTTATTTATAAAAATAGGTTGCATTCAGTGGGTATCACTCAAAATGTATACTGCTTCTGGAGTATTAAGAATCCTAGTGATCAGGCAACATCTGCTATTGATTTACCTGGAAATTAAATGATGCATAGAGAATATTCTGACATGCTCTGCCGGAGACAATGAATTTTGTAAAGAAATTTGGAAAATGTGCCTGATTTCATCATCTTCACACCTGATTTTGTTAATTCATGCCATCCTTGCAGAGGTGCATGTACTGGACTTCTGTTTCAGTTGTTCTTCTTGTATAAGGCTGATTCAGAGGATTTCTCTCACAATACCCATTCTTTTCTGCCTTTACCTTTTCTGAGGTACAACACTTTTAATAATCTGTGCTTTTGAGAAACTGAACTGTAGATGGATCTATACTTGTTGTTGGTTATATTTTAAGAAGTTGAGATTAAGGGTGAAATCAAAACAGTTGCTAAAAGTAAAGGATATGTGAAGCTGTGCCAAAGCTAAGACTAACTTAATACTGTGTGATGAGACAAACACTTCAGGCCAGTTGGATTTGATGAGTCATTTCAAGCTGCTGAGTGGTTCATACATCTGTTGTACAACAACGGTTAGGATCAGCAGTTTTAAATCACTGTGTAGTAAATAAGGACCAGGTCCCTGAAGTCTTTGCACCTCAGTGCCCCACAGTCCTTAAGTGTACAATGTATTTGTATGTAGCACGTGGCATACAGTACTTTACATTTGTAAACAATTTAATCACTGTGTGGATGTGAGGGAGATTTTTCATTTTATTGTGCTTTAGATTTTAAATGTATTCAGACAAATGCATCAGTAAAAAATGAAAAAAGGCCATTAGCAATTATACAGACACTATATATAAATGTGAATTGTTCAGTGTTGTCGTATCACCAGTGTCGCCAGGACCAACCTTCACGGCTTACCCTGAGAAATCTAAGATCTGTTGACAACACTCCAAATTTTTTATCACACATCTCTACACATTTTCCCACCTCTCAAATGACAGGGTATCACTTGGGGAAAGTCTCAGAGCAGATGGGAAAGGAGTATGCAGTGTAAGCATTTTTGATTTATTGATCTCTCTGTGCAAATCTCCTAAAGTTGTAAGAAGGTCTGTTTCAGTTCTTCCTTGTTGTAAGATTATATGGTTTGTGCTTCTTTGCTCTTCTGTTCAAAGACAGCAATGAGACAGAGTCCTCCTCCTCCTCAGAGGCCTTATGTGCATGTCAGTGTCAGTCATATCGCTCATGGGTTTTGTATATCCTCCTCCATGGCAGTTCTTCGGACCATGCCAAGTGCCACTCTCATATCCCATACTTCCACATGACAGATGCAGCCAGTATGGTCATTTTGTTTTACAACCTCTCACAGTGAATGCTAATGCAAATAAATATTTAATTTTTTCTTGTATTTATGTGCTTTCCACTTGGATGCTGACATTAAGTCATCTGAAATTTGGTCAATACTTATTACTGAATCATTAAGCAGTGGTCAGTTTTCCTAGTTTAAGGTTTCACAATTAAGCAGTGGGCTCTATAAATCAAATGAATGTGCCATTGGTTAATCATTTATTCATTCGCTACACCCATCTTGTTCTTTTTAGTAGAGCAGTCCAGATATCACTTTAACAACTACTCAGTAGGTAAAAAAGAGGAATTAGACTTTTGCCTATAAGAAATCCAAAAATGCCAATAAGATAAAAACAGTCAAAAATGAGATAAATTATATAATTAAGTGTAAGCTTTCATTTAAAGCTGTACCCCTTCATTTAGTCCTTCAAGACATTTATGGACTCCTCGCATAGGTCTGGGAGTGTGATGGGTACTTTTGTGAACTCTTCAGTTTTTTTTTTTTTTTTCTTTTTTGCCAAAATAATTAAAATATATTTATGAAGTGGCATTTTCACTATGTTAGGGGAAAGCCTTCTGTATGAGTTTCTTTGAGTGAGTTTGCCTTTCCTGTGCTTTCAGTACCATTTGTTTCCAGCATCTTCACCTACTAAAACAATGAGATGACGACAATTAATTCCTTTCATTTTGTTCTTTAAAATTGTTTTACTTAAGACCCCCTGCTCACTTCGCTCGCCAACCCCCATGTTTGGTTTTCCAGATACGCACTTGTAAAATTTTGTTTCTTTGAATTGTTGCTTTTTCATTAGTTTCACTTTTATTTCAGAACTTCTGTAAAAACAATATTTGGAATCTTTCCTGTCCCAATATGCTGAATCTTTTAAATGAGGTCTGTGAGACTTGTGTTTAATGACTTTGTACCATAATTTAGGATAGGTTTCTCTGTTTGGAATTTCAGCACAGACAAAACAATCCACATCATCAGCAGTTAATATTTTTTTTGCAAAGTAACCAATATACTAAAATTGGCACTGTGTTATGCAAATGACCCTAGCTTATTTAAGACTAGCAATCCCCCGTGGCTTCGCCTGTGTATTAGTGAAACGGGACAGTGAGGAGGTCCCCGCCCGGCTCTGTACTCCTGACGTCATTCTTCCCCCTCCCCTCCGCCCGCAGCCTCTGTCTCGGATTAGCATGAATATGTTGCTCCTTCAAGCCAACTCTGATTCTTACCGCAATGAGAGAATTTACAGAATCAACCGGAATGTTCAAGCAAATTCTAGGGGAAAAAAAAATCTAAATCAGTTAAGTAGTTCTCTCGTTCGTTAACCAAGCGGAGTTAAGGTTACGCCCAGAGGCAGACGTGCGAGTGAGGAGGGTGACACAGCCCGATGAGTCTCTCTTCGATTCACGCTAATAAATCGGTACCGCAAGCGAAGTATGATACTTCCCGCAATGATAAAGTCGCAAAATCAATGGAATGTTCAAGTAAATTATAGAAAAAAACCCGATCTAAATCTGTTAAGTAGTTCTCTTGTAAAAAGCGGACAGACATACTAACGGGTCTAAAAAACTATAAGAAATTTGGCGCTTGGACCACAAAAATTTTAAAACTGTTTCTTAGTGAGGACCTATGGGCCAAGGGTAACCTACATTCCAAATTTCAAGTCCCAAGTCCTCATGGCTCGGCAGAGTTTGTGATGAGTAGTGTGTCAGTGGGATTTGGCTTATATATATATATATCTATACTAATAAAAGGCAAAGCCCTCACTCACTCACTCACTCACTCACTCACTCACTCACTCATTCTCCAACTTCCCGTATAGGTAGAAGGCTGAAATTTCGCAGGCTTATTCCTTACAGCTCACTTACGAAAGTTAAGCAGGTTTCATTTCGAAATTCTACGCGTAACGGTCATAACGGTCAACAACGTCCGCCATGTTGAACTTTCTTATTCATGGCCCCATCTTCACGAAATTTG
>JANRMT010062861.1:4557200-4579636 GCA_026402145.1 Polypterus bichir lapradei | reverse complement strand
GTGTCTTATGTATTGAATGACTGGGACAGGTTCAAGGTGTGTACTGATGATGGTACAGGAGATAATTATACTACACAGAAGCACTAGAAGAGTGAAATGCTTAAGCCCTTCACCTATGGTTCTGCATGTGAGTTGATGGCTGCTGCTGAATTGTTCGGTTGGTGCTTTCAAGTGTACCGAAATGGCCAAATATTTTACACCTTTCGACAACCGCCAATGCCTCTTAAACATCTTAGATTCACAGATGACGATTTCAGTAGTGGACACTTTGATGTTTATGAATGTTTAAACTCTCAAAAGCTGGATGTGAAGTTATCGATGAAACCGGTTGTAAGCTTACAACGCTTGACAGATGCCGAATGTCACTTCAACACAACAAATCCTGCAAATACTGTTGTAATTGAAACAAACCATGAACCTCAAACTGATTAAGACAGCAGCAATCCAAGCTATGAGATTTGAGACAAGATTACTGTTCACGTGGCCAACTGTAAGTTGCATGCTCAAGAGTAAGCTCGGCGCACAGCTTGGTCATGTTACAACCGGAGGGCCAAACTGACAACGTGGTATACAAAGAGATCCTTAACAAATAATTATTGGCATATTTTCCCTCAGTTTAAAAAGGTTCAATTTTCTTCTTAATAAAAATTTTAATGCAGTACTTCGCCGCTGCGAAGCGTGGGTATTTTGCTAGTATTATATAAAATAGAGAGAGATATAGATTGTTACTCTTCCATATTTCTTGGTCTGCATAGAAAACTTGCTTGTTGATATATGGACACCATTTGGGTCTGTTATAATAACGGATATTAAATTTTGTACTCGTAGCAAAGGTGACCTCATATGTTATGTAAGCGTATTTTATAAGACAACTTGTGTAACAAGCTAACAGCTTCGATGATCAGAATTTTATAAGCATGAAATATGAGTGTGTCCAAATCCATTTTTGGTCTGTTTCACCTCTTTGTGAAATGCTCACTTCCTAAAGTTGGGATGAGTGATATTTTCATGTAATACCATCAGTTATGTTTGGAGTTTTCAAGAGAGAATACCAACAGATTTTAGTATTTGTACTCAAAACAGTTAGTAGCACTAAGACGTATTATCTAATATGATAAACACAACTTTTCCTCTAAGGAGACAGAGAACCTGTTCACAGTTCAGCCTTTCAAGGTTAAGTAAAACTATAACCCACAGAGACAGTAGGTTTCTTTGTCTGTATGTAAATAGGAATTGAAACAACTGATGTAACTGCCTGGACTGAAAACATTGAGTGTTGTCTTTTTAATGTTTTTAATTTGCACACAAGTAAAACAAAAGTCAAAGATTTGGTATTGTTCAAAGCTAGCAGTCTAAAATAAACATCACACAAATGTCTGTAAGTTAGCATATTTACCAGACACAGATGTAACTGGTAATTTGCCTGGCTTTTCATCCTTGTAATCATAATGTGAGAAATGCTCGTAAGATTGCAGGGTATGTCAGTGCTAACATTTTAGTAAGCTCAAAATGTAGGATTTTTAAAGCTCACAGTTGAATATAGTAATAAAGGAAATAAGTAGTGCTGCAGAACATTTGTGCTTATATTGATGTAAAATTACACAATTTAAATTGAACATAACCTATTGTAAATGACCATCTCTCATGAGGGTACTGCCATTTTAAAGTTCATAACTTAAAATTCATCTTGAAGAACAAGATGGCTTCCAGATTTAAAGTCTTCATACTTTTAGGTCACTCGTGTAAGTCATCATAAAACCAACACAGTGTGATTTTTATCTTTCCTAGAGTCTGTTGCTTTCTTTTTGTCTGCTAGAATTACCGATGTGCACTGCAGGTCTGTTCCTTAAGTTGTTACTGTAATTATATTTCTGACAGGATATGGGAACGGTAATCCTTGGAAAACTAGAATCTGGATCAATCTGTAAATCACAGCAACTTGTAATGATGCCAAACAAGGTAAGACTCACAGGAAAGTAAAACTGCTGTTTTATGTTTTCAGAGATCAAGATGTGTTTGTTCATTCAGTATTGAATCAGCTGTAAAACACATACATGCATAGATTTATATTTACATGTATTTACTTTGCAGATGGTTTATCCAAAGTGACTTACAAAACAGGTCAACATAATTGAGTGAAAATCAGTAAGGGTATTGTTTGAGATCAAGTGTTACAGGGCAAAGTTACAAAATTGATCATCGCAAGTGAAGATCTCAAAACTTAATGCAAGCTAGTTATACTTCCTCAGTTAAAAGAAACTATCAAAGCCATTATCGTTTAATCTAATCCGCAGCATGTGAGAGTCTTCAATAGCTTCTTGAACACATTGAAGAGAGTCAAGAGCTTGAAGGCGCAGAGGTGGCTTCATCAGATGCCATTCATCAGCAGACCAGTGTGGGCGAGAGAACATAGGACCTCACAAGTCTGTGTGTGTGTGTGTGTGTGTGTGTGTGTAGAGATATCTCTATATGGGAGCTGACCCATTGACTAATCTGTAGGGATGCATGCGCGATTTGAAATTAATATGTGCTGCTACAGGCAGCAAGTGTGATCTATAAAAGGAGTGATGTGCCCTCCTCATCTGATTGAACACGAGACTTGTCACTACATTCTGAATCATCTGAAATGGCTCGGTAACACTTGCTGGTACTCCTTCCAGCAGAGAGTTGCCGTAGTCCAGAGGTGACAAGACCAGGCCCTGGACTAGGAGTTGTGCTGCATACTCCGCCAGATGTGGTCTGATCTTGTGGATGCTGTAATTGAATCTGCAAGACTGAGAGACCATTGAAACATGATCAGTGAAGGATAGCTGGTCATTGATCACCACCCTAAAGTTGCTTCCTGACTTAGCAATAGTGAACTGACCTGAAATGAGTTGGGTTGTTGAATAAATGGATGAGCTGTGATAACCAAGAGGTCATTCTTTGCCACTTTTAGGGTCATTATTGTCATGTGTTTACTTACATGCAAGAGCCATTGTTAGTGAGTGTAACAGCCTTACCTTGAAATTCTGTTGTCTTTTTGTTTTGCACACTACATGCAATTTAACTTTGTGTTCAATAGCTGCAGAATCCAGTCACACAATTACAAGATTCTGTTACTAACTTAAATTTGCTAATGTTCTGTAAGTAGAACTTTCTTGATTTTTACATAAAGCAGAATATAACTGACTGGGTTAAAAAAAACAAAAAAACTTCTAAAAATAGTAAATAGACTCTGCTCTGATTCAGATTCATTATAAATGATTTGTTAACTTTTCCATTCATTCTTGTCAAATTATTTGAGTTCTATCTAGAATAAAATTGCACTGTGCCATGAGTTTATTTGGCAATTTTTCATGTAATTGTAAATGTAAGCATCTTAATGCTGATACAAAGAAATGCTGGAACATGAAAATTCCAGTTTCTCCTTCAGATAGAATATATATTTCCACAGGCTTTCAGCCTTTTATTACTTCTAGCGTATTGCCAAGATGCTGTTTTGTGCTGCTGTCTACTCATTCTGAATTTTTTTAATTCAATTTAAAAAGACCCTTTTTCCAAATTGAAATTGTACTGTAAATGTATAGGTTATTCTTAATAAATGATTGGAGGAAACTTGTATTGATTGGAGGAAATTTTTTATGAAAAAATCTAGAAGATTCATCCGTTTCTCTGTACGGATTCCTCCAGTACTTCATTTGAATTTCACCCACCGACTCACTCATTTTCCTCTTTTCAGCTTCCTACTTTCTCAGAAATCTCAGATCTTCTCTGTAAGTCTAAGCCATCCACCTGTCAACTGGACCCCCTCCCTACAGTTCTGGTCAAAGCCTGCTTCCCCTCTCTGGTCCCTCTTATTTCTGCTATAATTCACTCTTCTCTCACTACTGGTACGGTTCCTTCATCTTTTAAAACTGCTGCAATAATCCTAATACTGAAGAAACCCGGTGCCAATCCGACTAATTTCAGTAAGGGGCAGAGTGGTGGCTCTGAGGCTAAGGATCTGCGCTGGTATCCTGAAGGTTGCTGGTTTGAATCCCCATCACTGCCAAAAGAGATCCTACTCTGCTGGGCCCTTGAGCAAGGCCGTTAACCTTCAATTGCTCCAGGGGCGCTGTACAATGGGTGACCCTGCGCTGTAACCCCAAAGGGTATGCGGAAAAAACAAATAATTTTACTCTCGGGATTAATAAAGTATAATAAAATAATAAAAAAAATAATAATTTTCGTCCTATTTCTAATTTACCTTTCATTTCCAAAATTCTTGAAAAAATAGTGGCTATTCCACTTCATTCTCGTTTATCTCAAAATAATCTGTATGAACAGTTCCAGTCTGGTTTTTGTTCCCCTCCACAGTACAGAAACGGCACTTATAAAAATTACTAATGACCTCCTTATTGCAGCTGATTCTGGTTTAATTACTATTCTCATCCGCCTTGATCTGAGTGCAGCCTTTGACGTTATTTGTCACACTTCTCTTCTCAATAGATTATCTTTGATTGGCATTACCCAAACTCCACTAGATTGGTTCAGATCCTACCTCTCAGGCCGCACTGTTTGTTCAGCTTAAAACTTTCACATCCCAACCCACCGCTGTTATTTCATTATTTACCTCCTTCCCCTTGGTAATATCTTTTATTCTTAAATATAATATATTAAATATAACCTTAGCTTCCACTCTTATGCTGATGATATGCAGCTCTATCTCACTAGCAAACCTACTGCGTCCTTTCCACCCTCCTTACTTACTGATTGCATAGCAGAAATCAAATCCTGGTTTTCTTCAAATTTTCTTAAATAACAAGTGACAAAACTGAGGTTCTCCTCACTGGTACAAAAGCAACATTATCCAAAACTGAACATTTTTCATTTGCTATTGATAACTCCTCTGTCTCCCCTTCCCCACAGGTGTCATCCTTGACAGAACTTTATCCTTTCAGTCCCACATCAATAACATCTCCCGGTCTTCGTAACATTAATCATATTTGCCCCTCCGTCACTCCCCACACCACTGCTATTCTTGTTCATAGCCTTGTCACTTCTCGTCTGGGTTATTGCAATTCCCTTTTCTTTCTCGCAAATCTCTTTATAAGCTTCAACTGGTCCAGAATTCAGCTGCCCGCATCATTACTAGAACCCCCTCTATTCACCACATCACTCCTGTTTTGCAGCAGCTTCATTGGCTTCCAGTTCAGTTCCGAATTCAATTCAAACTTCTCCTTCTAACTTTTAAAGCTATCCACAACCTCGCCCCTCCATATCTGTCTGTCCTCCTTCATGTTGCCATTACCTCCCGTACCCTTAGATCCTCTTCCTCCATCCACTTGACTGTCCCCTTCATCCGTCTTACCACCATGGGGGGCACAGCATTCAGTTGCCCTGCTCCCCAGCATTGGAACTCGCTACCACCTGAGCTTAGAAATATTGAATCATTTTCACTTTTCAAATCTAAACTTAAAACTCATTTGTTTAAGACTGCTTTTTCTCTTTGATTGCAATTGCTCTGTCTGATTTTAAGTTTTGTATTTTACTTTTCTTTATAATCTGTGTTTCGTCTATTGTTTGGTGTCCTTGAGTGTTTAGAAAGGCGCCTACAAATAAATAAAATCTATTATGCATTTTCGTGTATTGTTTTGTGCATTCAATTGCATTTAAGTATCAGAAATCAGTATTTTTAAATTGGTTAAGAGGCTCATGCCACTTCCACAAATACCCTCAGAGCGAGGTGTCTGAAGACTCTAAGGTCTGTTAACACCCCTAGAGGTTATAATGAACAACATTATTATCAATAATTTTTGGAATTCAGAGAATTTTACTTCTTTGTTGGCATATAGAATGGCGGAAGAGACATGCATTAAAGTTTTTTTGGCCACACTGCAACACAATGTATTTCGTTACTTTGTTGTCTCTTGCAAAACTGTTTTCTGTAGTAAACAAATATGGAAAGCAGTGACAACTGTTTTTGTTACATTGTTTCTTGACAGCTTGTGATGAATCTTGTACTTATTCTTAGGTAACTGAATATGTGGAACACGAGTCTTTTGAATTTTTTAAGCTGTAGCTTAATCATCTCTTATATGTGACTTCCTCTTTCTGTATCTGTTCCAAAAAAGCAAAAGTCCTGCCACTGAATTCAGGGAATTAATGTTGTTTGTCAACTCTTCTCCTACTGTGTTGCTACTAATATTGGGTCATTTTACTCTGTGCATAATATGCCCTCCACCGTTCTGACTCACCATTGAGTTCATTTTGTGAAGAAAACCGAGAAAGAACAAAGAAAGTAATTTATTGGGGAGGGTTATACTGAACAATATGGAAGAAATAAGCTTGCATTTCACATGTCTTGTCACTGGTTTCAACAGTTACTAGAAGGTGCATCCAAACCATCAGAAATGTGTAAACCGGCTTTATTTCAGTACTGCTATCTTTTTTCAGCATAATGTTGAGGTCCTGAGCTTGCTGTCAGATGATGTAGAGACGGAATATGCTGGACCTGGAGAGAACCTGAAGCTAAGGCTAAAGGGAATTGAAGAGGAGGAGATCCTGCCAGGATTTATTCTGTGTAATGCGGAGAACCTGTGTCATTCTGGTCGCACTTTTGATGCCCAGGTGAGCAGCACTGAAAGGCTTTCAACATTCACATAAATGAAAATGACAGGAAATTAAACTGTTTTGCTTTGATATTTTGGGTTCCCTGAGTTGGACTGACCCCAACATATTAATCTCATTTGTCAACTCCAATATACAGTATCTGACCTTAAAAACTTTTTGTACATTTGCAGATTGTTATCATCGAACACAAATCCATTATCTGTCCAGGTTATAATGCAGTGCTGCATATCCATACCTGTATTGAAGAAGTCCAAATAATAGTAAGTGACCTATAAGTTATTAATGTCCCAAATAATGTGTCTGCCTCTGAATGTGCCAGGGTGGTTTATTTTATTGTTTCAGAGCCTTTCACCCCCCCCCACCCCATTGTGTTAATTGCTCTTATAGAGTTACCATTACTTTAATCTCATTAAAGTAACCTTTTGGAAAATTGGAGAAGAAAGGTCAGGTGGCGCATCAAGTAAATTGTCTTGTTTTTCTTCTCAAATTCAGGCCTTAATCTGCCTAGTAGACAAAAAGACAGGTGAGAAGAGTAAGACAAGACCTCGCTTTGTGAAACAAGACCAAGTGTGCATCGCCCGCTTAAAGACGGCGGGAACAATCTGCCTTGAGACATTCAAAGACTTTCCTCAAATGGGTCGCTTTACTTTGCGGGATGAAGGTACAGATTTTGCACTTGTTCAAATTTTGCACAAACTCAGACTGTATACCTTTTATTCTGCTTTGTTGTATGAGTATAATCTTCATCTCTATTTAAATATTTAAAACATTTCTTACTATGTGTATCCATATTTTGCATAACTGCACACATTTTTATGCATTTATAGCAAACATAGACAAGTAAAGCTGTATGTGTATAATATGCACACAATATGGCCCCACATATGTGGACACCTGACCATCACACATATGAGCTTGCTGGACATCAAATTCCAAAACCATGGGCATTAATATGGAGTTGCCCCTTCCTATCTGTGTAGCTGTAACAGCCTCCACTGTTCTGGAAAGGCCTTCCATGAGATTTTGGAGCATCTGTGGAAATTTGTGCCTATTCAGTCAAAAAGGCTCTTTGTGAGGTCAGGTACTGATGTTTGATAAGACCACCTGGCTGGCAGTTGGTGCTCCAATTCATCCCAGAGGTGTTCAGTAGGGTTGAGGTCAAAGCTCTGTACAGGCCACTCAAGTTTCTCCATTTCTTTTTTGGAGCTGGCTTTGTTCATAGGGGCTTGCTGGAACAGGAAAGGGCATTCCCCAAAATGTTGATAGAGTTTGGAGGAATTGTATGCTGTAGAATTAACAGTACTCTTCACTGGAGCCAGGAGGCCTAGCCCAAGCACTGAAAAACAGCCCCAGACCATCATCTCTGTCTCCTCCATCAACTATATATAATAGGCACTTCATAGTCTGGAGGGTAGCGGTTCTTCTGGCATCCACCAAACCCAGATTCATCCTTCCAGTCGCTAGATGGTGAAGTGTAATCATTTCAGTGAACACTGTTCCATTCACAATAATGGCACTTGGAGTTTACTGGGCAGATCTTGAACACTAGGAATTTGATGTGCTGACTTTTAGCAAAGGTGGCATCTTATGACAGTGGCATGTTTAAATTCACCGAATCTGAGTTACTGCAAATGTTCGTCAATGGAGATTGCATGGCTTTGTGCTTTATTTTATGCACATGTTAACAATGGGTGTGACTGAAACACCTGAACTTAATAATTTGGAAGGGTGTCCACATTTGGCCATATAGAGTACATATAGCATTTGTTCAGTTTTTATTTTTTTGGAAATATAATTCTGGAAAATTATTTACTTTGGCTGTAAAAATAAACTGTTAGAACACTTGGGTTGTCAATAAAGATAGATATTGGAAGAATATGTTTAAGTATATTTAGAAATCTTGTGAGTAGTGAGGATTTTCAAAAGGGTTCAGTACTTTTGCAGTGCACCGTGTATGTATTTGCATACCTGTTCATACCTGTGTGTATATATGTATGTAATTTTTTTGTTTTAAACTTATCATGAAATGCACATTTTAGTGTGTCTTTTCAATGAGTGAGGCTCCATCCACACTACTAAGTTTCCATTTAAAAAATTTTAAACGAAAATGATCTCTGTCAACATTGGTAAAAGCATATCAGTCTACACTGAAATGATTGAAACGCAAATGATGTGGCCATTCACTTACACTGGTCATTTGTGTAAAAGTCCTTAAAGAGGTGGTAAACTGTAGCAACTGCTGTTTGTCTTTTGCTCTTGTATGCAGCATTTAAACTGCACAAAATGTCATTTAGATGCATTCAGGTAAGCAACACAACAAGCACCATGTAGGAATGTGTTTTTCTTTCATGAAGACTGACCAGTCAGATCATGTGACTTTGTAATGAGCAGGATTCAATCATGGAAGGGCCACATAATAAGCACAAACCAGTCAGAGCACTGTTGGGGCCAGAGGCTGCATTTTCAGAAGTATTCAGCTCTGGAGAATGATTTTTAAACGTAATTTTTTTCGTAAGTTGAAAAATACCAGGGTATTGTGGATGAAAGTTGGAAATAGAGCCTAATGTCTGTATTTTTAAATGAAAATATATTAGTGTGTCAGTGCTAAAATACAACTGCAAAAGGTAAAAACTAAAGGTAGAAATCTAATCCGGAAATTGAACAAACAATTTTGAAAAGCAATGGTTCAGCTGCTGAGATGCATTGTAATGAAAGTCTGTTTGATTTTCTCTTTTAATCCAAATGTAACTTGTGTTTTTGCATGTTTTTTGAGGGGGAGAAACAAATAACAGTATTCTTCTTTTTTCAGGCAAGACTATTGCCATTGGCAAGGTGCTGAAGCTGGTACCAGAGAAGGATTAGAAGGGGTGCTGTGATTGACCAGCACAGTTAACTGTAATGAATAAAGTGGACTCGACTACAGACGCCTTCTTCTTTTAATGACCTTCTGCCCAGCGAAGAAAAAAATAAACTTCTTTGAAAGTAAAAGAATGAAAGAAAAAAAATCTGTTTTTAAAAAATATATATAAATAATATTAAGTCCACATGTGTCAGCTTTCTCATATTGAGAGCTCAGCTATGCCAATTGTCAATTTTCACTCCTTGTACACTTCTGAATAACACATCAAACAGGTAAATATTTCTCTTCCAAGTTTTGCTTCCTTCAGAGAGAAAGTGGCAGCAGGTACCTTTTAAAAAAAAATGTGGACTTGGGTCACTTTTGAGTTGAGAAAAGCGAGAGGAACAAACCGACGCAGTGAAACCAAAATAATATCCTGGTTGTGTGTTTCCTTTTTATTAAGGTCAACGGCATCAAGATTGATTTCGTGACAAAATAAATTGAAAAGACGACAAAGTGTGCAAGAGTGTGTTCACATGTTAAGACAACTTCAATGACAATAAAATATAACATTCTAAAACAGAGGCTTGAATAGTGTGTGCTGCTTTTCTGGGGGTGGTGACAGCATAACTCTGAAATATGGCAATTGAGGGATAAGCAAGTGGTTTCTGGGAGGGCTACAGCAGGTGGTGTTTTTACAATGCGCCCTTTCATCCCTTTTGATGTATTAGTTAAGGATTGGCTACACCAAAAGTAATGCTGCGGTTTCATTGATTATGATGTCATTAAAGTAGAGATGTCCTGCAAAGATCCTGTGTAATACAGGATATGGTGTTGCGGCTATTGGCCAGTGTTATTAATTGTTCTGGTAGACTGATTTACAACATTCACGTTGGTAAATATTTATTTGTAAACTAGACAAAGCCAAGTGTGATATTAGTGCTTCTGAAGGTATGTTTTACTTCATTGATGAGAACAGCAGTGCTTTGATGTTTACCTAACTATCCTAAGGATTAGGAATTTATTATATTTATCAAGAGAAGGATGGACCGTTTATCAGACCTTCTTGGCATGGGTGGTATGTTTGGACTTGGAGACTATAAGCCATCACCTGTAGGAAGGCCATGAACTGATTAAACACAGCAACTGGGGGATGAGTTGTGCCTCAATTCTGTTGGTCTAAAGTATAGTTGTTTATGATTGTTTCTGTACTATGACACCCCATTGGTTTGTGTTTTGTTGTAAGAATGGCATTAAGGTGGTCACCTTGCCTTTACCTCTCCCTCTGTCACCATCTGGCCATGAAGACAAGACCAGGATGAAGACAACTGTATATCGGCAGCCAAATTGAGACAGGCATGTGGCCCATTTCAGTACTCCATTCAGTAGCCATGTGGTGGCAAAACAAGCCAGACAGAAGATACGCTGAGAGCTGCCTATGGATGTAAGATGCACTGATACTTAGGCTGTAGGGCATGTCTTACCATTATTCACATTGTATTCTGCTTCTATATTTTTGGGCATTTTTATCAATAATGCATAATGAAATGTGTAACTTAATTCCTGCTTGTTTCTTTACTCAGTAGCATTTGCTAAAGTACCTGATCACAGAGTGGTAAGTGTGGGATTTTAGACGTTTGTTAAGGTGTAGAGTCACAATAGGACCTTTCTTGTACAGTGGTATTCATATTCTGTGCCCAGATACGGTGATTAAGGCAGATATTGATGCTGATGTTTTAAAGCTGTGCTCTTATTTAAAAAAAATAGTGCCGATTTTACCTGAAAAATTAAATGTTTCTGCACAATAGATCTGAGTTAGCTCTCTGACAGTGTCTGGTTGGCTGCATCACTGCCACGTATGACTGCTATATAAAAGTTGTTCATGCCTCCAGTTTTTATAGTAATGCATTATATTCTGAGAGTACAAAAAAAGAGGCAAGTTTTTTTTTGTTTTAAGAAGTTTTGAAAACCCTACAATCAGTCTGTGTGGATGTGAATTTCATTATCGTTTAATATAAAATTTCGGACGTGTCAGTAGGCTTTGTGCCCTAGGAATCAAGTTATCTAAAATATTCAATAACCTTTCAGTAATTATTTACTGCTCTGGTGCTGATCTTTCTGATCACAGAATAGATCATTACAATAGCAATTGATGAGAAGAATTCATCATTAATTGCAGAGTTATGGTATTTGAGGGTTCCTCTAGAGGGCCACTTTCTCTTGCACGATTTGGCTCAAACACTATTCGGCACATCGCCAACTCACAACAGGCTTAAGTTTCAAGTTTGATATTTTTACGTATGGTGGTTTTAGCTCTAGACCATCCTCAAAAAACCTGACACACAGATACACACGTCATAGAGATATCGATGTTTTCTGTAGCAGGGGACCCTAAAACATTGAAATTAAAAACCGGAGATCTAAATTTTTGACGAATCTAAAGCTTTCACTCCTCCCCCATGGATGATAGGTTACATTGGGTTGCTGGGGGAAACAAAGCTAAAATATTCCTTTACACTGGACTAAATGAAAGGATGTGATGTGGCAGTCGTATTCAGGGAGCAGACAAGTGATGGGACTCGGCCTCCTAACTTCAACAATTTTGGGGATCAGTTTCTCGAGGTCGCATTGGACAGGCCAGACACTGCAATTAAAAGTTTATTATTGCAAAAAGGCAGCCTAGATGCTGAATTGAAGGAGCAGACGGAAAATATGTAAACTCCATGTAGAAAGTGTCCGTTCTTGGGTAATATTTTCTATGCATCCGGAAAGTATTCCCAGCACATCACTTTTTCCACATTTTGTTATGTCACAGCCTTATTCCAAAATGGATTAAATTCATTTTTTTCCACAGAATTCTACACACAACACCCCATAATGACAACGTGAAAAAGTTTACTTGAGGTTTTTTGCAAATTTATTAAAAATAAAAAAAACTGAGAAATCACATGAGCAAAGGCTGTGAATACTTATGGACAATACTTTGTCGATGCACCTTTGGCAGCAATTCCAGCCACAAGTCTTTTTGAATCTGATGCCACAAGCTTGGCACACCTATCCTTGGCCAGTTTCGCCCATTCCTCTTTGCAGCACCTCTCGAGCTCCATCAGGTTGGATGGGAAGCGTCGGTGCACAGCCATTTTAAGATCTCTCCAGAGATGTTCAATCGGACTCAAGTCTGGGCTCTGGCTGGGCCACTCAAGGACATTCACAGAGTTGTCCTGAAGCCACTCCTTTGATATCTTGGCTGTGTGCTTAGGGTCGTTGTCCTGCTGAAAGATGAACCGTCGCCCCAGTCTGAGGTCAAGAGCGCTCTGGAGCAGGTTTTCATCCAGGATGTCTCCGTACATTGTTGCAGTCATCTTTCCCTTTATCCTGACTAGCTTCCCAGTTCCTGCCGCTGAAAAACATCCCCACAGCATGATGCTGCCACCACCATTTCTTCACTGTAGGGATGGTATTGGCCTGGTGATGAGCGGTGCCTGGTTTCCTCCAAACGTGACGCCTGCCATTCACACCAAAGAGTTCAATCTTTGTCTCATCAGACCAGATGAATTTTGTATCTCATGGTCTGAGAGTCCTTCAGGTGCCTTTTGGCAAACTCCAGGCGGGCTGCCATGTGCCTTTTACTAGGGAGTGGCTTCCGTCTGGCCACTCTACCATACAGGCCTGATTGGTGGATTGCTGCAGAGATGGTTGTCCTTCTGGAAGGTTCTCCTCTCTGCACAGAGGACCTCTGGAGCTCTGACAGAGTGACCATTGGGTTCTTGGTCACCTCCCTGACTAAGGCCCTTCTCCCCCGATCGCTCAGTTTAGATGGCCAGCCAGCTCTAGGAAGTCCTGGTGGTTTTGAACTTCTTCCACTTACGGATGATGGAGGCCACTGTGCTCACTGGGACCTTCAAAGCAGCAGAAATTTTTCTGTAACCTTCCCCAGATTTGTGCCTCGAGACAATCCTGTCTCGGAGGTCTACAGACAATTCCTTTGACTCCATGCTTGGTTTGAGCTCTGACATGAACTGTCAACTGTGGGACCTTCTATAGACAGGTGTGTGCCTTTCCAAATCATGTCCAATCAACTGAATTTACCACAGGTGGACTCCAATTAAGCTGCAGAAACATCTCAAGGATGATCAGGGGGAACAGGATGCACCTGAGCTCAATTTGGAGCTTCATGGCAAAGGCTGTGAATACTTATGTACATGTGCTTTCTCAGTTTTTTTTATTTTTAATAAATTTGCAAAAACCTCAAGTAAACTTTTTTCACGTTGTCATTGTGGGGTGTTGTGTGTAGAATTCTGAGGAAAAAAGTGAATTTAATCCATTTTGAAATAAGGCTGTGACATAACAAAATGTGGAAAAAGTGATGCTCTGTGAATACTTTCCAGATGCACTGTATGTATGTATGTATGTATATGTATATAATATATTTTAAATTGAAAAACAGCTGTGTGTAGTAACACCTAGACATTTCTTCTCATTTCATCATCTCCGTGTGTGCTCATGTCCCTTTACCGTGTGTGGTTCTTGCTTTAGAAAATACAAACTATTACACTTTTGAATTACCTTTGAATGGCTGCGACTGTGATGAAATACTTTTTAAATCAGTTGTTTAATGCCAGGGGGATATTTCTAAAAAGCTTTGACAACTTCATGCTAGTCTAATTTGAAACTGCAATTTTTACAACCACACGGTGCACTTGGTAGAAATCGGGCAGTCTTGATTAATCCAGCCCAAGATTTCATGGTGTACACCACTGTGTAAAACTGGGTAACTTAGAGTAGCAATGCAAGCTAACAATTCTGTCTTTAGCTTTGGGGTGAAGACGCATTGTAAAATGAAGTGTAAGTAAAAATCCCTTTTATACGGGTCTAGAATGTGAACAAAGGGAGAACATCCATCTACCCATCAATTATCCAACCTGCTATATCCTAACTACAGGGTCATGGGGGGTCTGCTGGAGCCAGTCCCAGCCAACACAGGGTGCAAGGCAGGAAACAAATCCCGGGCAGGGCACCAGCCCACTGCTGGGCACAAGCACACACACACACGGGACAATTTAGGATCGCCAATACACCTAACCTGCATGTCTTTGGACTGTGGGAGGAAACCCACGCAGACACGGGGAGAACATGCAAACTCCAATCAGGGTGAACCCGGGTCTCCTTATTGCGAGGCAGCAGCGCTACCACTGTGCCATTGTGCCGCCCAGGGGAGAACATGCCAACTCCAAATAGATTTGAAGAGTTTGGGCACAGAAACCAAAACCGAATGTGGATCCCTGGAGCTGCGAGCTACTGTCCCTAAATAATGTGCCACATTGTCCTGTGTCCTCTGAAGGGCCTCCGCAGACATCAGCACCCTTGAGTTGCACTCCATTTAGTTGCATTGTTCTACCCTGAGCTCACTGTGGCATTGTGAAGTGGGGCTTGCGCCACAGGACAATCGGTCATTTGTCACGCCAAGTGAAATGCTGTGTCAGCCCAGGCTTCTAGGAGTTTAATGTAAATGTTTGGCATACTTGTTCCTTAGTGTTATTTTTGAGTGTTTAACAAATTATTTAATATTAGCATAACTTTTATTGAGATAATTTGATGTAAGCAGATGTAACCACATCTGGTGGTTTCTATATGCGAACAATGAGTAAGTGTTAAAAGGTCACGTGACTGGAGATTCATCGGGAGTCAGCAGTGGGCTTGAGCCTGCGTCCTTTTGCCTTTTACTCATTTTTCTCTTTCTCTGTCTGTCCCCTTCAGGCTGTTAAAACCAGTACTGGCGAGGGGTCATCCACATGGGTTCTCCTTCTCCATTCACCTCTGGTCTGCTGAAACATCTGCAGTGATGTGGAGCAACCTCCAGATCTTGGTTGACTGTATGCATCCACCTTTTCTCCTGCCTGTCTCATCTCAAATGTCTACATAGTTTTGTCTTCGTAATTGCTTTGACTTTGCTATTTTTCTGTTTGTGCTGCCCAATTCCAGACCACCTCATGCATGCTTCATGCACCTTGTTTGTAACACAAGCAACACCAGTCATGCCTTGAATGCGACTCTTAGAAATCCATCTCGACATCCTCATTTCCGTTATTTCCAGAAGAGCCTCCTCTTTTCTTGTTGGTGTCCATGTTTCTCCTCTAAAAGTCAACACGGGTCTCATTGTTGCTTTGTAACTCTGGACATTTTTGTACCACATGTCACTCCAGTCAGATCTTTTCACTCCTGCCTAGCAGCCATTAATCCCATGGCTCATATCCACCTTGTGTGGTCCTTTGGCACTAGTCACAGATATTTAAATGATTCCATTTCTTTCAGTGTATTTTCTCTGAAGACGATTCTTCAGGATCCATTTTATTTGTAAGCATACCATTGTTTCAGATTTACTGGTGGTTATCTCGAGTCCTTTACTTTCTAGCACCCTTTGCCATTGCTTGATCATTTCCTGCAGTTTAGTGGCCATAACTTCCATTATTATCAGATTGTTGGTGTACGGCACGTCCAGTGGAACTTCCCTGACACGCTGCATCTGTGTCAATGATTAAAAGTAATGGACTGAGACAAGACCACCAGCATTTCAAAGAATGCCATGTTTCCATTTCTGCTTCGGTCACTTTTAGACCCAAATTCCTTTTTCCTGAAATTCCTTTCCTCCTTATGGGGTTGGTGGCAGGATTGACATTCCCAGTCACCATAAAAAAAAAAAAAAAAAAAAAAAACCTGACACTGGTCCAGTGTGGTGCTGAGGTGTCACCCGCTGCACTCGGGTCCCAATCCAGGTGGTTTGTTGTGTGGTGGGTGCGGCAACGGGCTATCAGCGCCTGCTCATTTCTCTTAGACTTCAATGCACCTCCTCACTTGGTTGTCGGTTCAAAGATTTCTCAAAATCAGTGAAGGCATAGCAGAGATGGGAAACTGATAGCGAAGCGTCGAAGCTTGTGTCAGTCATTCGGAAACGTAGTGAGTCGAATCCTTGTGTCGAAACACCGCTGTCACGTGACCCGTGACGTTTGAAGTTTCGAACGTCATCAGTGCTTCACATCGCGCTTTATTGGTTTGACAGCTTTGGCACTAAATTAACAGGTCGCCCATATAAAATAGGCTGGAAAGGGGTGTGTGGCGCTCCCGATATCTATGGAAAAGAACGGAGGTCCAAGTCCTTTGAGTCCTGGTGCTTCCTGTCATGTTATATGGTTACGAGACATGGACGCTATCCAATGACCTGAGACGAAGACTGGACTCCTTTTGTACTGTGTCGCTCTGGAAAATCTTTGGGTACCGTTTGTTTGACTTTGTGTTGCTCATGGAGTCCCGAATGAGGCACATGACCTGCATTGTGATGGAGCGTCAGTTACAGCACTGCAGACGTGTGGCGCGTTTCCCCGAGGGTGATCCAGCTAGTAAGATCCTCATTGTTAGGGACCTGAATGGCTGGACCAGACCAAGGGGACGCCCACGTAACACCTGGCTGGGGCAGATAGAGGGTCATTGCCAGAGGGTGGGACTGGACCGCGCATCTGCCTGCAAACCGGGATCCCGAGTTGTTTCGCCGTGTAGTGGGTGCGGCAACGCACTGCACCAGTGCCTGCTCCCCGACTTGACTACAGTGGAACCTCAGTTCACGACCATAATTCGCTCCAAAACTCTGGTCGTAAACCGATTTGGTCGTGAACTGAAGTAATTTCCCCCATAGGATTGTATGTAAATACAATTAATCTGTTCCAGACCGTACAAACTGTATCTATACTAATAAAAGGCAAAGCCCTCACTCACTCACTCACTCACTCACTCACTCACTCATCACTAATTCTCCAACTTCCCGTGTAGGTAGAAGGCTGAAATTTGGCAGGCTCATTCCTTACAGCTTACTTACAAAAGTTAAGCAGGTTTCATTTCGAAATTCTACACGTAACGGTCATAACGGTCAACAACGCCCGCCATGTTGAACTTTCTTATTTATGGCACCATCTTCACGAAATTTGGTAGGCGGCTTCCCTGCGCTAACCAAAACCGATGTACGTACTTATTTCAGTGGAATGATGCCACTGTCGGCCGCCATATTGAAGTTTCCAACGTCACTAATTCTCCAACTTCCTGTGTAGGTAGAAGGCTGAAATTTGGCAGGCTCATTCCTTACAGCTTACTTACAAAAGTTAAGCAGGTTTCATTTTAAAATTCTACGCGTAACGGTCATAACGATCAACAACGTCCGCCATGTTGAACTTTCTTATTCATAGGTAGAAGGCTGAAATTTGGTACTTATTTCGGTGATATGATGCCACTGTCGGCTGCCATATTGAACTTTTCAACGGTCTTTGTTACTTATGGGCACATCTTCAAGAAATTTGGTACGCGGGTTCCCAACGCTAACTGAATCCTACTTACGTACATATATACGTCCATAGCCTGCAGCTCGGTCACCGTGTGAGGCGGCGTTGGGTCCCCCATCCCAACGCCTCCCACGTTGTTGGCTGCCTGCCTATATAAGGCCGTCTGTCGCTCCAGTCTCTACATTCCCTTCCTTGCTTCGCCACGGTATTCACGTCTCCCTGCTGATAACTACAGCCTTTTTATTTAATCCACGGCTTCTCCGCTGTTTTATTGTTCATTTATTACGATTATAGTTATTGTGTAGGTATTTTAGACTTACTTTACATTGTTCAGGTACCCATTTCCTTTATCATTCCAACCGTACCCCCATTAACATGTTTATCATGTCCAACCGTACCCCCATTAACATCGAGGTGATCACCATTGATCAAAGAACTGTCACTTACCAAGTGGTTTCCATGCCCGGAGATGGCACCTGCCTTTTCCATTCTCTTTGTTACATATTGCACGGCCATATCAGGCTCACTATTGATATCCGGAGGAACATTGTGTCTTATGTATTGAATGACTGGGACAGGTTCAAGGTGTGGATTGATGACGGTACAGGAGATAATTATACTACACAGGAGCACTAGAAGAGTGAAATGCTTAAGTGTACCGAAATGGCCAAATATTTTACACCTTTGGACAACCGCCAATGCCTCTTAAACATCTTAGATTCACAGGTGACGATTTCAGTAGTGGACACTTTGATGTTTAGAAATGTTTAAACTCTCAAAAGCTGGATGTGATTTTATCGATGAAACCGGTTGTAAGCTTACAACGCTTGACAGATGCCGAATGTCACTTCAACACAAGTCCTACAAATACTGTCGTAACTGAAACAAACCATGAAACTCAAACCGATGATGACAGCAGCAATCCAAGCTGTGAGATTTGAAACAAGATTACTGTTCACATGGCCAACTGTACGTTGCATGCTCAAGAGTAGGCTCAGTGCACAGCTACAGCTTGATCATATTACAACTGGAGGGCCGAACTGACAACGTGGTATACAAAGAGATCCTTAACAAATAATTATTGGTATATTTTCCCTCAGTTTAAAAAGGTTTAATTTTCTTCTTAATAAAAATTTTAAGGCAGTACTTCACCGCTGCGAAGCGTGGGTATTTTGCTAGTATAAATATATTTTTTAAAGATTTTTAAGCACACATATAGTTAATTATACCATAGAATGCACAGTGTAATAGTAACCTAAATGTAAAAACACTGAATAACACTGAGAAAACCTTGAATAACAGCGAAAACTAACACTGCAAGAGTTTGCGCTATAGCGCAAAAAAATTAACATTTAAAAAGTCCGTAATTTAATAAACCACCAAGAAAAGTAACATTGCAACAGTGCACGCTACGAACCGATCGTTGTAAACAGAAGTGAAGTGGAGGTTAAAATCCAATAGAAAAAAGTCTTCATTAAATCCAACAAGGTTAAAACAATGCTGGAAACAGTCTCTTTAAAAGCAAGCCTTATGCGTCCAGCCGTTTCTCTCTCTCTCTCACACGTGCGCTTCTGTGTGTGTCTGATGTCTGTCTGTCTCGCGTGTGTGTGTGTCTCTCTCTCTCGCTGCACAGGGAGAGACTGAAAATTTGCGGAAATCATCGGTGCGCACAAACCGAAAGGGAAACTGGCTTGTTCGTATACCGAGTCTGTGGTCGTGAAAAAATGCAAAAGTTTGGTGAACTTTTTGGTCGTAAACCGATTTGTACGTGTTCCGAGATGTTCGTGAACCGAGGTTATATGTATATAAAATGCATCATTCGCATTCAAAAATGTTGGGTTATGAGGATAGAAAGCTTTGGTGACAGATGGCGGCTAACAGCGGAAAACGGCGTTCAAAAGTTAAATAGTATAAATAGATAAGGACCTTAGCAGAATAAAATGAACACAGACCTTTCTGACCTCTTACTGGTAACTTAAGACTGAAACAGTGAGCGCTGCTTCACTTGCCCTCTTGAGAGTTTGCCTTGACCTCATTTAACCACCTGATGTCGCTGTTCACACTGGGGCTGAGGCTTCAAAGCTTCGAATCTTTTTTGGCACAAATAGCAAGAACGCCTTAAAGCTTCATGAGGCTTCATTTTCCCCATCACTAAGATCCAGTACTTCTTTTTTTTCCCTTTCCAGTATTTTCTCCTAAACCTGCCTCAGTATGAACACTGCGTCATATAAATATGCGTTTCTATGTATTTGCTGCTCCGTAGGCATTGTGACCTGGCACATTCACGTTTCAATGGCATGGTTGCTGAGTTGACCCCTGGCTCCCTTTATGTCCCTGAGCAGTTTGATTCACTTGCTTTGGCTTTATTTATTTATTTTTTTTGTTTTGTTTTGATGTACAGTATTTATTTTTAAAGCATTATACAGTCAGGGGGTGGCGCTGCTGCCTCGCAGTTAGGAGACCCGGGTTCGCTTCCCGGGTCCTCCCTGCGTGGAGTTTGCATGTTTCTCCCAGTGTCTGTGTGGATTTCCTCCGGGCACTCCAGTTTCCTCCCACAGTCCAAAGACATGCAGGTTAGGTGGATTGGTGATTCTAAATTGGGCTTGGTGTGTGGGTGTGTTTGTGTGTGTCCTGCGGTGGGTTGGCACCCTGCCTGGGATTGGTTCGTGCCCTGTGTTGGCTGGGATTGGCTCCAGCAGACCCCCCGTGACCCTGTGTTCGGATTCAGCGGGTTGGAAAATGGATGGATATACAGTCAGGTCTATAAGTATTTGTATAGACGGTCGCACAGTTTTCATTATTTTGGCTCTGTACGCCACCATAATGGATTTGAAATAAAGCAGTCATTATGTGATTAAAGCTGAAAGCCTACACTTCAATTTAACGGGTTTACCAAAAATATTGTATCCGCCGTTTATGAAGGACAGCCGTTTTTATGGATCCTACTATTTTCAGCGGCTCAAAACTATCTGGACAAACTAACATAAAATTTCTGCAACCCACGGCCTTCTCCGAGTGCTGGAAAGGAAGTTTAATTCATTTCAATTGATTTGTTTTTTTCCTAATCAGCAGTCATACAATAACACTGGAAAATTTTAACAACTGCCTCTAGTAAATGACTTGCGATTAAATGCAGACAGAGGCCATTTATCTGTTCTCATCCTCCTCGATCTGAGTGCCGCGTTTGATACCATTGATCACAATATTCTTAGAAATCGCCTTAGTCAATGGGTGGGCCTCTCTGGTAATGTCTTAAATTGGTTTGAATCCTACCTGGCAGGGAGAAAATTCTTTGTTAATTGTGGTAATCACAACTCAAAGATGCATGATATTCTATATGGGGTTCCACAAGACTCTATCCTGGGTCCGCTTCTTCTATACTAATAAACGGCAAAGCCCTCACTCACTCACTCACTCACTCACTCACTCACTCACTCACTGACTGACTGACTCATCACTAATTCTCCAACTTCCCGTGTAGGTAGAAGGCTGAAATTTGGCAGGCTTATTCCTTACAGCTCACTTACAAAAGTTGGGCAGGTTTCATTTCGAAATTCTACGCGTAATGGTCATAACTGGAAGCTGTTTTTCTCCATTTACTGTAATGGAGATGAGCTTGAAACCCGTGGGGGCGGAGTTTCGTCTGACATCATCACGCCGCCCACGTAATCACGTGAACTGACTGTCAACGCACTATGTAGAAAACCAGGAAGAGCTCCAAAATACGCTGAAGAAAATATGCATTATATAATTGAGAAGGCAGCGAAACAATAAGAAGCGAGCGACATATACTACCATATTCATCATTGCAGCTACTTCGGAAACAAAGCAAGGTATAAACTTAAACTTTAAATTAAGTTAATAGACAGGCTGCTGCTGGCGCATTCCATGCCCACAGGTAATGCGGGATACAAGTTTAATGAGAAAACGCAGGATATAAACGAGAGTTCTGATCACTTTGTAACTAAGTTAAAATTGCAGGTGAAGGGGTGTGCTTATGCAAATTCCGAGAGACTGTGTTTGTGGGGGATTGACAGTTAAGGCGGGTGGGGGAGTCACGTCATCATCTCCCCTCCCATTTACCTCATTTCGCTCTGAGCTGAGCTCCGCGGCTAACGCCGTCTTCCGAAGCAACTTCGTCACACTGCCACCAAATACAGAGAAATCCACAAGTTAATACACACTCTGTCTCTAGACTTTCTCCACACTGAATCCTCCAGGCACTACTTACAAAAGGTTACATTGACAATCGTGTTACGTTATTTTTAAAATGTTTAATTTTCTTAGCACAAGCACAGCTGAGAAGCTTCGATGCATGTGCTCCATAACGCGTTAAAAAATAATGCATTTAATCACACTTTGCATTACAATCAAAGGGGAACTTTTGTCAATGCATGATTTCCTGGTACACCGATTACATTGATCAGCGCATCCCAATTCATTTTAGCCTCGCACCACCTTGGTTTGAGAAGAAGTATGAAAAAATATGAGGTTAACACACAAAAACAGATCACCAATTCAAGCTTTATGAATAATCGATTCGCCATCAATAATTGTTTTGGTAAAGCCATACTCAGTGTAATCCTCCTTCCATTTTATAATTTTTCCGCCACTAGCCATGATTAAATGAACGGTAAAAAAGTAAGAGCGAAGCGAGGGTGACTTATTTAGGCAGGCAT
>JANRMT010062861.1:4503296-4547200 GCA_026402145.1 Polypterus bichir lapradei | reverse complement strand
CAGGAGCAGAGAATGTCAGAGAGAGAGAGCGAGATAAGAAAAGCAAACAATCAAAAAATCAAAAAGTGCTTTTAAGTATGCCGAAGCACCGTGATAAAGCGGCATTTTGTAGAGGAGCGTCCGTATCCTCTAGGCAAACAGCCTCTGTGCAAACAGCCCCTCTGCTCACACCCCCTCCGTCAGGCGCAGAGAATGTCAGAGAGGGTGAGAGACAGAGAAAAGCAAACAATCAAGCACCGCGCGGGAAGCATATCTTATATCATTGAGGAGTTTTAGTTAATATGTAATACATGCTCTGATTGGGTAGCTTCTCAGCCATCCGCCAATAGCGTCCCTTGTATGAAATCAACTGGGCAAACAAACTGAGGAAGCATCTACCATAAATTAAAATACCCATTGTCCGCAGAAATCCACGAACCAGTGAAAAATCCGTGATATATATATTTAGATATGCTTACATTTAAAATCCGCGATGGAGTGAAGCCGTGAAAGTCGAAGCGCGATATAGCGAGGGATCACTGTATACCATAAAATGCACAGCGTAATAGTAAACTAAATGTAAAAACATTGAATAACACTGAGAAAACCTTGAACAGAGAAAAGTAACACTGCAAGAGTTCACGCTATAGCGATACGAACCGCTCGCCTAAAACACTTTTTTTTAATGAGTTTTAAGCACAGGGGAAAAAAATTAACATTTGAAAAATCCTTAATTTAATAAACCACTAAGAAAAGTAACATTGCAACATTGCACACTACGAATCAATCGCTGTAAACAGAAGTGAAAACAAAAACAAGCCCAGTGCAATCTTTAACTGCCTTCTCTACCTTATGCGTCCAGCTCTCTCTCTCGCTCGCTCTGTCTCTTGTGTGTGCGTGTGTCTCTCTCTCTCTCGCTCAATGCACAAGGAGAGACTGAACACGTACAAACCGAAAGGGAAACTGGCTTGTTTGTATACCGAGTGTGTGGTTGTGAACAGATGCAAAAGTTTGGTAATCTTTTTGGTTGTAAACCGATTTGTACGTGTACCGAGACGCTCGTGAACCGAGGTTCCACTGTATTTTGAATACAGTAATCCCTCGTTTATCGCAGGAGATAGGTTCCAAGGCCGGCCGCAATAACTGAATTTCCACGAAGTAGGGACACCATATTTATTTAATTATTTAGCGTGTATTTGGACGTTTTTAAACCCTCCCCTGTACTGTTTACAACCCACCCTTTACTCTCTTAATAACAGGGACAACTGTTAAGCAATATGAAATCGGTAGATAAGTTTACAGTTACTGTATAGCGAAGTACACGTACCTATATATGACGTGATGAATATGCTGTGCAGTAAAAATGATGACGATGAAGATGATGATGACTTTTACTGCGCAGCCGATGACTGTATTTTACGTCTCTTCAGACGGCGGTGCCATTTCCTGGGGCACCTCTTCCACGGTTTCCGAAGGTGTACCCGTAGTAGTAGTAGGAACTGGCTCTTTTTTGCAAGGCTGCAAAAACATTGTGATCAGCAGTTGCTGCCGCTGCTTCTTTTTCCGGTCGAAGAGCAGCTTGTAGGCGGTCATGACGTCGTCGACCTTGTTGCAAAATTGGACCGATCGAACCATATCGTCGTCCCATTCCTGTGACCGCCCTTGCAGATCCTTAGCCAGTCTGCAGCCACAGCCGCGAACGTTCTCCCTTCCTTCAACATATCCAGAAGTTTCACCTTCTCAGCGATCGTCATCATTCTTCGTTGGCGTTTAGGCTCAGCACCAGCCTTGGTAGAAGGAGCACGTTTGGGAGCCATTGCAGGGGGTGAAAATTGGAGCGAAGTTCAACACAAAGAAACCACAAAAAAAATCACACACAGTACAGTGTAAAGTAAACCGCTCGGCGAGAAAGCTTGAAGCGAAATGGCCGCGACAGAGAGACAAGGGGAGGTGCTGTGGGATCTAGGCATCAGTCAAAGCACCAATCACGGGCCCGATTAGAAAGCGGGAAGCTGTGATTTGTCGTCTCCCTCCCATGTACCAGTCACAGCCCGTGTTACAACGCACTTAGTCACCGAACTTGTTTTGTTGTTCTTAGACTAGGAAATACAGTACTACTACTATATTTAAAAACCCGCGAAGTCGTGAATCCGCAAAAAGTGAACCGCGAAGTAGCGAGGGATTACTGTAGTTAGGACAATCAAGCTTCTTTGTAAAGTTTTGCAGTCCGGTGTTCACATCTAAATGAAGAATATGTTAAAAATGGAAATACATAAAGCATGATTCTATAGTGAACACAATCTGATGGCACATTACAGATACAGATCTATAACACAATGGTACTTATGCACCCTACTACTAAAGATGTTCAAAATTAAAATTTCATATAGAGAGCAACATCCCAAGGCACTTGACGCCTGCAGGCCCATAGTATATCAGTTCACGTGCCTTTTACAGTTGGATCATCAGCAGGTTGGCTGTAGGACTTGAACCAGCAGCCTCAGGGTTTAGAGACCCCAGTGCCTTGTCTTCCATAGCCCACTTGTCCTTTATGTGTCTGCATTTTCCAAAATAATAATTTGGAAACCAGCAAATTGTATCTGAAGCTTAAAATGCTTTAAACATTGAAAATGCTAATAACTCCAGTGAATAAAATGAGCTCTAGGCAGTAAGATGGCAAGAATATCGGGCCCTGTGATTTCCACAGTGTGGAGGACACAGTCAGGGTCGACACCTAAAACTGTACAACAATCTGGACTGCTCAAGGTTGAAAGTAGTAATTTGGAAATCGGGAGGTGTGCTTCTTAAATGTAATAGGCTGAAATATACAAAAATTGGGGCCTCATGTATAAAACCGTGATTGGATTCCATACTAAAATTTTGCTTACACTAGTAAGGCAAATATAGAATACACACCCCCCAAAAAAAAATCTAATTTAGAAAACTGTACGTACCCCACGTCCCATACCAAGTTCCTTAATAAATCTCAACTCAACTTAAAACTACTTGTGTGTGTGTGTGCAGTCTCACTTAATTTTAAATAAAGTTTTTCTTAATTTTATTATTCTGTTGTGTGTTTGGTTTTGTTTTGCACAAACTTGAAGTAGGCCAGTTTTTCATTTCACTACACGTTATACTTTTATAACTGTGTGTGTGTGACGAATAAAACTCGAATGTTCAAAAAACGTGCTTTTAGCCACTCTCGCCAACTATGGAAAAACCTCGTACGTCACATCTTTCAAGTTTTCAGCAAATTGAGAAAACACTGTCGTCCCTATAATTAGCAATCTGCAGATTTCATTTTTCCCTGAGCTTGACGTACACTGTATTTTTTTTTTTCCACGAATCAACAACTGCCTCCATTTAAATCATGCAGTGGCAGAATTTAAATCTTGTGATCGTAGTCGGACATTTTCATTGGTAGGCAGTCTTTCGTCATTGGTCAATGTAGTTAAGAGCTTCTCCTATTGTGCTAAGACCGGAATGAAGACATACTGTATTTGGCCATCAACTCTACCTTATAACACCAGGAAAGACCTGGTAACTCCAAAAACTAAAAAAAAAACAAACTCAATTTTGGAAGTAAAAAAAAAAGGCAGTTACCAGTTGTTTCCTTTGCACGTGAGCAGTCCACAAAAAAACAGGAATTCTGCATGTCTTAACACCCATTTTGAATATTCACAATTTAATAACTGTTTAAATGTGGCCATGTTCCAGAGTGACAGCATTACTTTTGAACCATGGGACAACACAGAAGACAAACCAGTAAAATGAGCAATTTGATGAATTACCGACTTTTGGTGGTGTTTAAGGAGTGGCCAGAGGGGGCCAGCCCACCAATCAATGCACTGTGTCACTAATTATTCAAATAAAGGAGATTTATTCGTTAATTTTTCTTTTAATTAGATAGATTTAGATGAAAACAGGCCATTCGGACCCCCGGGTTCGCTTCCCGGTTCCTCCCTGTGTGGAGTTTGCATGTTCTCCCCGTGTCTAAGTGGGTTTCCTCCCACAGCCCAAAGACATACAGGTTAGGTGGATTGGCGATCCTAAATTTTCCCCAGTGTGTCCTTGGTGTGTGTGTTTGTGTGTGTACCCTGCGGTGGGCTGGCGCCCTGCCCGGGGTTTGCTTCCTGCCTTGCGCCCTGTGTTGGCTGGGATTGGCTCCAGCAGACCCCTGTGACCCTGTAGTTAGGATATAGCGCTGTGGAGGATTGCCGGCTTTTGGTTCCGGTCCTCACCCCCAGGCCGCCGGGAGGAGCTCTCCCGACAGCAGGATCGTGCCCAGAGGTCCAGCAGGGCCTCATGGACTTTGTAGTGTTTATACACAGCCCTGCTGGATACCTTGGGGGCCACCAGGAGTCGCTGTAAGGGGGCTTGTGGGCTCTTTTGTGCCTTATGACTCAGGAGTACGTCACGGTCGCGTGACGGGAAGGAACGATGTGCTCCCGGGGTGAAGAAAAGGACTGTTTGCCCTGACCCAGAAGGAATAAGGAACTGTGGTCTGATGGGTCAGGGGCTATAAAAGGACTAGAAGCCAGTCCAGACACTGAGCTGAGCTGGGAGTAAGGGTGGCTAAGTGTCTGGGAGCTGGAGGATTGGTTAAGAGAGTTGATAATTTATGAGTAGTGTGGAAGGTGCTTGGTGCACATTTGTGTTAAAAAATAAAGAGTCTGGGACTTTTATCCAGTGTCTTGCGTGGTACCTGAGGGTTCAAAGGAGCACTAGCGCCCCCTACTGCCACAGCGGGTTGGATAATGGATGGATGGATAGACAGGCCATTCAGCCCAAACAGAGCTTGTCAGTCCCATCCACTTAATTCTTCCTAAATAACATTAAGATTTTTAAGGCCACAGTTAATGTAAATTTGTAAGTCAGTGAATTAAGTGCACAGTGACGCAGCAGTAGCAGCGCTGCCTTATTCTGAGGAGTTCAGGGTTGCGTCATGGATGCTCCCTGCGTGGAGTTTGCACGAGTCCCCGTGGGTTTGCTATGTTTTCCTTGCACAGCCCAAAGACATGCAGGTTAGGTGAACTAGTGATGCTAAATTGTCCCCTGATAAGTGTGTGTGTGAGTGTAGAGAGAGTGTGTGCTCACCTTGTGCTGGGCTGGTGCCTTGTAAAGATGTTGGTCCTGTCTTCACCTGTTGTGAGTTTAGAGGACGGCTGTATCACCAAATGTTATAATCCACTTACCCTTAAAACAGACAAATTGTTTGTACAGCTTCGTTCACAGGTTAATTCAATGTTTCAGATTTAGCTTGACAGAGTTTTGGTTTAAACGCCTGTTGTATTCAGTATTTTCCACTTGTACACATCCAGTTGCCGCTTCTTTCAGCGGATCAGATCCACAGTAGTCAGCAGTGAGCGTGGCTGTGGCTTATGGCTACCTGTGCAGACCACTGTGTGAGGGTCTGAGCAAATCTCCATCACCCATCATACGTACCCCTATTGCAAGAAACCAAAAATCTGACAGTTGTCCCTTTGATGAGCCAAATAAATAAATGAAAACGCTCCAACTTTTAAATCAGTTACCGAATCTACTCGTGGATAAGTTCTCCCACAGATAAGTCAGGGCTTGATTTTATCGTATAATTTCCTGTATTTTATAATGTCGAATGTGGAAAACTCCCGCTATTGGTATAAGTGATTACGATATGCTAACGCCCACCGGAGAGAGTCACCACGGAGCACGCGGCCTTTTTTTTTTCTATGTATTGTGACTACGTGACCACGCGGTAATACCCGGACTATTCTGAAGAGATGTTTGCACTGTTTTGTGTGTTTTGTACCTCACACCCTCATACACCTTTTATCGTAAGATCATCCCTTATCTACGATGGAGCATTCGATCAGAAGAAAATACGAAGCTGGTTTTAAGTTAAAAGTCGTTGAAGTGGAGAAAGAAATTGGTAACTGCGCTGCTGCAACAAAATTCGATGTGTCTGAGAAACTGGTGTGAGATTGGAGGCAAGAAGATGTAAAAAAAAAGAACAAAATTAAGGGTTGCATTTTTGAATGGGCGTATAAGTTGGGGTCTAATTTTATGATCGATTTTTTGGGTTTCAAGACCCAACTTATATGCGAGTATATACGGTAAATAAGTCACACCTGAATGTTAAACTATTTGTACATTTCTTAACTTAAAGGGGCTTATTTTGCCACACTTAAAATCCGTAGACAGACAAACCCAAAAACACAAAGCTTTCTGTCATTTAAATGTCATTAACAGTATTCTGGTACTGATGGTGTCTGGCTTATATGACAGTTTATAAGTCCATTAGACTTATAAGCTGTGTGCTGAAATGGAGTGTACATTACAGGGACCGCCATGCTGAAACCACACAATCCCTTACAGGTTTTTTAACAGCCAAGGTTAGAAAATGGATGTCGCTGATCGAAAAGTGCAATTGTCATTTCATTGTCCTGCTGCCTGGAGTCGCTAAAATGCCAATACCAGAAACGTTACTGGGCGCCCAGGATTCCCAGACATTGAAACCGCTGGAATTCCCGGGTGTACGGGAATGGCCAAGCTCGCATATATTGCGTGTAAAAAATCGATCAAGAAATAATAGTTACAGTAATCCTTCCTCGATTGCGGGGGTTGCGTTCCAGAACCACCCCGCGATAGATGAAAATCCGCGAAGTAGAAACCATATGTTCATATGGTTATTTTTATATATTTTAAGCCCTTATAAACTCTCCCACACTGTTTATAAATATTCCCCGCACAGCTATACAGCATAATCCCTTTGTATTCTCTTAGATATTAGGTAAGATTCATTGAAATTATGTATGTAAACACACTGTTTATATACAGTAAAACCTAAATATTATTTTAAAGATATCGAGTGTCTCCGATATCACGTATGTTACAGCCATTACGACAGACAGGTCACCAGCAATAAATACGTACAATGCAAGAAAAATTGTATACAGTAAATGTGTGTACAGTTGTAACGGCCGACCCCTTTACCCAGCCGGCAGCTACACTTCCAAGACCTGTGGCCTGGATGATTTACTGAGAAATAATCTAACTATCAAGCCGTACTTCTAACCAATTAGACTTTTCCCCACAATCGACGGTGTAAATATAAGTACACAAAAAACAGGATGTAAAATTAAACGGATTAAATGTATTAAATGAAACAAGACATGCAAAAAAATAGAAAACAGATATAAATATAAATATCCCTCCACCCCAGCAACAACAAGACACCGCCAAATATAAATACAACAAAAACCCTCCCGTGCCCCTGTAACATATAACACACAACACAAATAACAAAATGACTGATAAACTGAATGATTGTGAACTTGAGTCCGGTTATAAAACTGTCCTGAATACGGATGACTGAACTAGCGGTAAATGCGTTGTTTGATTTTCCCGGCGATTGGAGCAGCCTCACCGTGATTCCTCGGCGTATGGTGGATAGTGAATCGACCCCGGGGTCTCAGTAGATGGAGGTTGAAAAACAGTCCGGCAAAATGAAAAGCAAACTGGTGAAAAAACAGCAAGCAAGTTGAAAAGCGGTTGAAACAAAATGGTCTTCTTTCTCCTTCCTTCTCCTTCGTCCTCTCTTCTCTCTCTCCCGATTACTTAAATAGTCTGTGACGGCTGGGATTGATTAATTAAGAACAGGTGTTTTCCAGGT
The DNA here is from genome assembly GCA_026402145.1 of Polypterus bichir lapradei. Taxonomy (NCBI): domain Eukaryota; kingdom Metazoa; phylum Chordata; class Cladistia; order Polypteriformes; family Polypteridae; genus Polypterus; species Polypterus bichir. The sequence goes on along the minus strand of JANRMT010062861.1, from coordinate 4,539,567 downwards.
TTGCGGCTGTGGTCTCCTTCCATCAACGGGGACGGTGTTAACTGCTACACATACAAACAGCAAACGGGACAATGAAACGAGACGCACTCAGGACTGACATTTAACACTATGTGGCCCCGCTACACAGTGACACTAAACGCACATACATGTACTAAGTACTGTAAGTAGAAAATTAATTATGGTTACTCACCAACAATGACACGATGACTTGTCTGATAACGATGAGTTTAGTTTTACTGCACAACAAAGGAGAGCGTTACACCTCTTCTAAAGGAGCCTCTTCATGCGACTGTGTAGCACCGCCGTTGTTCTTCTTCTGGCAGTCTTCAATCCAAATCCCTAAAGCAGATTCCATCCAGACTACTGCCTTATTACGTCCTCTTACAACTCGTTTTGCACCCTAGTTAAAAGGACACTGCGGCCGTAGATCTTATATTCCTTTCCTACTTTTTAAATAAAAAGAATCGTAGCCTCATTGATGCCGTAATGGCGTCCTATAGCGGTGTAGCTTTTCTCTTCCTTCAACATATCCAAAAACGTTTACCTTTTCGGCAATCGTTAGCATCTTCCATTGGCGCAAGGGCACGGCCCCTGAAGCAGTAGCAGTAGCAGATCGTTTTGGAGCCATAACGAAGGGCTTGACTACGCACAAAGATAAACAGAAAAGAGCACAAAAGTTAACTCTTTACACAGCGAAACACATTGATGCTGAATGAGCGAGACGAGACTTCCTGGTTAACGCCGCGGAATCGAATCCGGTGTTCCGTCACTGAGTCAATCAGCACACAGGAACTTAACTTCATGCTCTGATTGGTTAGCTTCTCAGCCATCCGCCAATAGCATTCCTTGTATGAAATCACCTGGGCAAACCAACTGAGGAAGCGTGTACAGGAAGTAAAAAGACCCATTGTCCGCAGAACCCGCGAAGCAGCGAAAAATCTGTGTTATATATTTCGATATGCTTACATATAAAATCCGCGATAGAGTGAAGCCGCGAAAGTCGAGGCGCGATATAGCGAGGGATTACTGTATAGTTGAAAATAATTAAGTGGCAGGGTTTTTTCGGCCCACAGTGTAGTGTGTTGCTGATTAATTCAAACAACAACAGACCAGCAGCAGTCAGTCTCCCGGCTCCGATTAAGACTGAGCACAGTGGACTGGGAGGAGTCTGTACTCTGCAGCTCACGAATGCCGGGACGGGGCAGAGTTCATTGACGTCTGTGCTGTTGACAGCTTGGACAGCAACTTGAAATTGCAATGCGTCAGTCTGTTGCATCCGCATTATCTGTGCCAAGAAACTTGCCATCACAGAATGATGACAAGAAAATGGATGCATCAGTAAAAGCTGAAATGGCGGTGTTTCAGAGCAACGGCAAGTGCGGGCGTTGTTTAGAACAAGTGTATGAGTATCTGATGACTGTGCCGCCTACTTCAGTGGAGGCAGAGCGTGCTTTCTTAGCGGCTGGCATACTCTTCACAAAGGTACGCTTTTGCGTGGACGACCGCACGCTGGACACGTTGTGCTTTCTACGCTCTTATTACCACAACTAACTAGATACGTGTGCTTATATGACAGCAGGAACTGCTTATAGATAAAGTTAGTCTTTTATTGGTGTCAACAAATTGCAGTAGTTTTATTAAAAAGTGTCGGTCGTTCTAAAACCATTCACATGTGAGATGCCCGTGCACTGCATCCCCTGGAGCCCGGGATACCCGGGAATGACATGCAGGATTCCCGAATTCCCGGGAATGGATAAACCCATCCTGGAATGGATCAACTAGTTGAAACTTTCCATAACTTTCAGCCAATTTGCACATTACGTTTGTTTTATATAAACCCCGACGTTTGTGTAAGAAATGGCTTAAGCACGTTTCTGAGCATGAGCAAATTTTAGGTTTTGAGGACCCCAGACCTGCTAATATTTATACAGGAATGCTTAAAAATAAATGCGGAGTAAAGTAAGAGCTTTTTAAATTCACCTTGAGAAGTGAAACGTGATCCTTTGTGCTTTTATATCAGGCTGATCTTAATCAGGAGTGTCTCACAAGATGAGGTATTTTGTCTGGGTCACAATGGGTTCATGTTGCAGATTTTATCCAAATCTCTTTTGTTGGAAGCATTTGATTGTTGTTAGAAGTGATAGTTTAAACATGACTTCTTCTTTGTTCGGCTGCTCCCGTTAGGGGTCGCCACATCAGATCATCTTCTTCCATATCTTCCTGTCCTTGTCATCTTGTTCTGTTACACCCATCACCTGCATGTCCTCTCTCACCACATCCGTAAACCTTCTCTTAGGCCTTCCTCTTCTCCTCTTTCCTGGCAGCTCTATCCTTAGCACCCTTTTCCCAATATACCCAGCATCTCTCAGTTTAAACACGACTGACTTCAGTATTTATCATACATTTTAGAGTGGCCCAGCGGAATGCAGTTCATAAATAATGATGTTACGGTCATTTCATGGTCTTCTCTTTTACTCTCTTGCAGTCACTTGCCCCATACGATCCACACGGGTTCAACAGAAGTGTGTCTGTTCACCAGAGATGAGCCCGATATGCCTGCCGAGAAGACGGAAGCATTCTACAAGAAGCTGCTGGCAGATAAGAACATCCACTGTGTATCAGAAGTGAGTTTGGAACTGAAGTTGAATTTGCGTTTGTGTGGCTTGATGATCACTCCCAGTATACGGCAGTAAGCTCTACAAATGACTTGCTTTTACCAGGGGCCTCGTGTGACGCTGAGTTTAGGAGGAAGTCATGTCCTCAAATTGAATTCAGTGACGTTGAGCTGCTTCCAGATTTTTTCCTAATTAATGCCTGTAAACGGGGGCATGCAAGAGAGAGATGGCTTCTCCTCACTTAACTTGTGGCAGTTTCTATAAATTCACTTTTTTTTTTTTGTGTGTGTGTGTGTGTTGCCCAGTGGAAAAGGTTCTTGCGGTTGGCATACTTGTGCTCTCGAATACATAACACGTACAGTATGACAATTGTAGCTGCAGGAGTGTAAGACGAGTTCAAGCACGGGTAAAACGCCTGCCGAAAGAAATCTCTCAGTCCAAAAGTTCGTTTTAAATATATTTGGTGAAAATTCAAAGCAAATAATCCACACAAGGATAAAGAACAAAGGTTGTTACACACACAGAATAAAAGGCAAAAAAATAGAAAAAATGTCTCCTCTAAGCATCGCTTTTCTTATCAAACTTGAGTTGTTTTTGTACTTAAAGATGCTTTACTTCTTCTTCTGTATGCTTTAAACGTGTGGTGCTGCACATTCATTAAAGCACTTTGTCTTTCATGTTGCTTGGCACTTGAGGCACAGTTTAAAACTGTGTGCCCTCTACGCCTTACAACTGGCAAGGCAGGTCACTAACTGAGTATAATGTACAGTCAGAGAGGCTAGAAATAGTTAGAATATGCCAGTTCAACTTACAGGGTTTGTAAGAACCTCCCACTAGACTATTTATATATATATATTAAACATTTATATCACTTAAATAACTAGCAAATGGCTCTTACAACAATATTGAACAAAATGTTAGGTTGGTGGGAATAGGTGAGCATTTTTGGGCCAAATGCCTTACTTTTTCTTTAAACATTTTTCGAAAGTCGTTTCAGTCGGGTGGGTTTATATGGCTGTGCCCCAAGGTTCGTTCAGATACAAGTCACTAATCTAAATATCTAATATATAAAGCAGAGTCGATGTGTGTGTATGTTTGTTTGTCCTCAATACAAATCTGCACCGGGCATCTGATCGCCCCCAAACTGGGGATGGGGCTCCTTTGTCACCAGGAGGAGGTCATGGGGTATATTTGGTTGGGAAAAATGTTCGTGGTGAAGCGCAGGGCACCTTTTCACTCACACAACGTTCGGCACACGCGTTGCAACAGACGTTCACAGCAGCGCTATCTAGCGGCACGTTTGGTCCCTGTGTGTCGCTCTTTACCCATGTTTCTTTAAATTGCCAAGAGATGGCGCAAGTGTCCAAGTATGAGAAGGCCGACTGCTTTGATCGGGTGAAGGCAAACTGCTGTATGGATGTAAAACGTGAACCACCCAGTGCGTGTGACCGACTGACACACCTGAGTTTCTGCAAGTCACACTCCCACACGCATTGATAGTGCTGTATTTCATTCACCAATGTCCGTTATACGTAAGCACGTTTCAACAGAGACTCGCCTTACAAACAGACCACCCCTCCCTGTGACCCGACATTTACGTGATAGACATATGAGCGCGGACAAAATAGCGCCGATTAAAACGCGGCGTCAAAATCGCGCCGACAAAATCGCGAAAGTTTCATTAAATATGAAATACTAGTTTAAAGCATACATAATAATGTTTATTTTAGAAGTCAATATTATGAGACGCGGCATGCCATCAGCACGGCACGGAGATAGTCCTTAAGATCACGCCCTGCATATGTAGGAAGAATTGCAGCAAGACGTCTTGATAGTTGAGCTTGTTTAGACTTGCTGGCTGCCTGACTGCTGGTAATTCCGCGTTGTATACGACGCGTTATGCCAACCCTCGACTGAGTTATTTGTTCGCGGCATGCCATCAGCAGTTATAACAGTTATAACCTAGCACATAATGTGTACATAATGCGCACATACGCGTCCCACTCTCTTGGCCTCTCTCGCGATTTTGTCGGCGCGCATTTGTCGAAAACCAGTTAGCGTGTTTGTCGCGCTCATTTGTCCATCGCGGTTTTGTCGGGGCGCATATGTCTATCGCGCTTTTGTCGGTGAACCCCCCTCCCCACCATTTTCCCCAGACAAGCAGCGGTTGTATGTCGCTTCCCTCTGTAGTTACCATCGCCATCCTCCGTTAAGTTGATGTCTCATTACACGACTTTTAGTTGTGGGTTATGTCAGATTTGCTGATCTCGTTGCTTGACCATGTCAATTTAAATGATTCAGAATTGCTAGGTATGTCACTTTTAGCAATCACGTGCCAAACTTCAAGCACAGTCGTGCTCGTCCCTTTTTTGTGATGGCCAATAGCGTGCTGCCTGACAGAACCAATGCAGTGCAAAGGGATGACAACTCTGGCGAATTCAGTCGCAACCTCTGGCCTATCCTGCCCCCATTCTGTCGTGGTACATAAAACATGAGACCTCAGACAGATGAGCTTGGAACTTTCTAATGCTAGCCAGTCCAGCGTCCTTATACTACCAGACTAAATAATGGTGGCACTGTCTTGTGTCAAGGAGCGGGCGCTCATTCTCCAAGTCCACAGGCCTGCACTAAAAGGAAAGCAGACTCCTGTATTAAATGATCATGTTTTAAACCACTGCCATGATTGTGTTGCATTGGCTGTAGGGTGAAAGTTTCTTTGGATTTGCACAGCGCAGATACATGGTGGGCTTTGCCAGACTCATTTCTCAAAAAACGTTTTAAGTTTATTGGCCTATATTGAGCTCTGTGCTGTTAAATAATTATGTGTGTTTATTTTCTGATATTTTCAGGTTATTTCCTACAAGGCTTTAAAAAAAGAATACAAGCCATTTGAGGCCAAACGTCGCCTGCTGAGTAATTTCGACCTGTTTCTCGCCGATGCCAGGATTTATCGACTTCTTCCAACTCAGATTGGGAAGCATTTCTATAAGAGCAAGAAGTAAGGCTGTGCAACATATGTGGTCTTAATTTGTGAGGGAGCTTGGGAGGGATTTGTTGGTCTTGCACAGGTCTGATAGAAAGTAGTGACAAGGTATATGGCTGGTTGGGCTTATTTCTGAATGTGAGAAAAAATATGTAACAAATCGATTTATTACTCTGCGAAACAAAGAGTCACGGTGTTGACTTGCTGTGTTACCGTACCTGTCTTGAGTATTGGCCCGCAGGTAGCCATTTACTGCTGCTGTTGCCTTTCTGTTTTTGGATGTTTTTTTTTTTTTTCTTTCAGTAAGGAAATTTACCTGTGCAGTTTGCTCGGTGGGTTTTTAAGATTTAAATCTCTCTTGTATTTTTTGTTTTCTTAGAGTACCCATCTCTGTGAACCTGAAACCAGCGGTCTTGGAGAATGAGATAAACAAGGTGATGAAGATGACTCTCCTCACTGTCACCAACAGAGGATGTTGTTGGTGAGTGATGTCCTTCCCAAGCAACGCTTTTTATAGGAGAGCCATTGCCTTGTTCACAGAGCTTATTTTCTTCTTTCTCTACTTTAATTTATTTTCATTTAAAATGGATTGTCCAATTTCTGGTGCGTTAATTAAATGTGGCTCTGTGCGTCACATTTCCGTTAAACTTTAAGTTACTTGTGTACTAAACGGGCGGCAGTTCCTACCCATTCTTGTGTTGGGCTCCGTGGGAGAGGCGCCCTGGTTGCTTCATTTTTGGAGTTAAAATTATTAGACTGACCCACCCCAACCACAAATACTAACCTTAAAGTTAGCGGGGATGGAGCATATTTGCCTATAGGTGCCTAATGTTAATGTCCCCTTTGGGTGCCTAATGTTAAAATAACAAAAATCCGATTTGCGTCACAATAATAAAAAAGGGTACTAGCCGCCTGTGACGTCCGTTTAGTACGCAATTACCAACTTTAATTATAATATGTAGGGAGCTGTTAATTTTTCATGAAAGTCTGTGACAGTCTCGCACTGTAAATATAAGGGGTCTAGAGCAGGGGTTCTCAAACTCAGTCCTGTGGGACCCCCAGTGGCTGCAGGGTTTTGTTCCAACCAACTTCCATTTTTCATTGGACTCTTAGCCTAATTAAGTCTGTCGTTATTTCCCTGTTTCTCTGTTTTGGAGTCAATGTAGAAATTACAAACTAAGTTTGGTAGATTTTTATTAAAATGTAATAAGTAGCTATATGGGGAATATGTAGTTTTTTTAAATTATCAGTATTTTCAACCTACTTTTCATTCTGTTTTTCCAGGTGTTCTGCTTATTTAATTGATTCTTTACTAATTAGTGGGTCTGACACTGAAGGCGTTTCTGCTTTCATCATTCTGGGGGTCTGCTGTGCTGGTTGCTAATTGTCACTATTAGGGTTAAATGAACGGAGAAAACTACACGGGAAAAGGGGAAAACAATAGGAAAACAATAAAAGAGAGTTAAACATTTATAGCTTTAGAAAAAAATAGAAATATTTCTACTGTAAATGTCTCTCTATTATAAAAAAAATTTATCTTGGCAGGGAGACGAGACTTGAGCTTCTCGGAAGATGATTTGTCGTCTCACGAGAGACACTTTAATATCACGTGAGACAGAAGGACTGCTGCTGTACAGGCTTTGAAATGATCGACATGCAGTGCGACAAGCAGAACACGCAGCTCGGCAGCAGCACAAAGCCAGCAGCTGATCGATCTGCATCTCCTTAGCGTACGTTCAGCTCCCCCCCTTCACAGGAGAGACGTGAAGTGGCAGGAGAGTAGCACGCCTCCTGGGGGGTTGAGCAAAGCGATCGAGACGTGATCGAGGTTCTTCGACGAAACGCGAGACTATACATTACAATCTTAGGAAGCAAAACCAGTGAGACGGTTATAGCGAGTTCCTCTTAAGTTGGATGAGGAGCCCGGCACACACAAAAAATCTCCTGCTCTTAGGAAAAATAATTCTATTAGGAACGGAACCAGACCGAACCTTAGCCCCAATTTGATGTCCTCAGCTAGCGTTGTTTTTTATGAATTTATAAAAAGGAAATAACCACCCCAACAATTATTTAAACAAACAAAAATAATATATATTATAAATCAATCAAATAAACGATAAACACCCTCTAACCAATCCTTAGCAAATCTATAACAACTAAACAAACCCTAATTAGTAACGCTTCTATAATACACTCCCCATAAAACGGCAAAACAGAAAAGACAGAAAGAAAGAAAGAAAGCAAGGAAAAGAAACGTAAATATCCCCTCTTTACAGACAACACGCCTAGGTTCACAGCACTGAAATATATAAATTAGACACACATACAATCCCCCTACGTTCCCCAGTCCCTTTTATATTAACTTTGTTTTAAGTCTCTATCCACACGGCCTGGGAATTGATCAAGTCAGATATTTTCCACTGACTCGTATACTGTATATATATATATATATGTAAAAGAAGCGATCTCACCGGCCTGGCGACGATTCCTTTGTTGAAAGATGAAGTCCATCTCACCCGGGTGACTTGGCGTTAGAGTCCGTCCATGGCCGACGCCCGCACCATAAAAGCAAAGTAAAGCCGTGTGCTCCGGAGCTCCTTCTTGGTTAGCCGACACTCCTTTTCCGTGCACCCAGCCGTCCTTATCACGGAGTCTTATTTGCTTTACCGCTAGCTTCTTGTTTTACATTCACCTTCCCAGCTCCTTCTTAAACAGTCGTTCTTCTCGCTCTCCTCTTTAAAATACGCGCCTCCTTGCCTTTTAAAGTCCGTTCCCCTTACGTCACACCAAAGCACGTTTTGTCAAGGACCCACAGGAGTGGTTTGGCCTCCTACTCCCCTTAAAGAGATATCCCACAGACAGTTACTCCCTTGGACATAAACTTCTAAAGGGAGCAAGCGGCAGAAACCGTTACAAACAATTTCAAACAAGTTCACGGACATCTAACCTAGCAGTTGTTGGAATGCTTTTGGCAGACACAGTTCATGTGCTTCCAGCTCTTAAAACAATGACAAGCAGAACACGCAGATCACCAGCTGCAGCAAGCCAGCAGATGATCCGAGCACATCTCCTTAATGTGCGTTCAGCCCCCACCTCCTCCGAACCGCCCGTCCTTGACAACGCTAGCGGCAAAGACGAGAAGTGGCAAAAAGGACAACTACTGTACACGCTTTTAAATGATTGGCGCAAAGCATGACAAGCAGAACACGCAGCTCGCCAGTAGCAAGACAGAAGCTGAGCCGACCGCATCTCTTTAGCGTGCTTTCAGACCCCCCCTTCACAATGCAAGCAGCGTTATACATCCCGCGAGAAAGAGATTTAACCACGCCAGGAAATAAAGGACAAATATTGTTTTTAATAAAGTTTTAAAGTAAATGTGAAACTAATGCATATGTAACAATTCCCATGAAAATAACAATCTCTTTAAATTGTTTATCTGGTAAACCAAACCCGGGGGTGGGTGAGCGAAGCGAGCAGGGGGCGGAACCCCCTAGTCTTATAATTGTAAATAACCAGACTGTTGTGTTTTTCTGAATGAAGAATAAGAGAAGAGTATAAAAGACCAGATAATTAAATTTGATCAGTTGTTATCGGTTATTATCACCAATTGTGGATCTGGTTGGAGCAAAAACCTGCAGCCACAGGGGTTCGTCAATGCAAAGTTTGGGAACCACTGGGTGGATACGGATTTTAGTCGTTCAGTTTGATTTTATACTAGGCTGACCCACCTTTTAAGGCGACCGACTTTTAAGTTGACCACTTCTTAAGGCAATTCAATATGTAGATCAATTTGATATTTTATACAAATTCATTAATTTGGTTATATTGCATTTGAGCGGTATTACTTTAATACTCGTAGTTTCTGTTATATTTGTGATGAAATTTAGCTTTTTTTCTATATTGAGGTCGCCCTTTTGAACCCCCCTGATATTTACTACGCGGTGAGGCATTTGTACTCCATCAACATTAATTATTTCCAGAGACATAATTTTGTCTATTTTTCCAGCGCATCGCGCACAAAAGCAAGGGAATGATGGGAGCACCAGAACTCTGCTCACATCATGTCGCTTCGTACCGCAAGCTGCAAGTAGTAAGTCTGTGATAAGCGGAATACCGCTACGCATTCCACTCCCGGGACGGAAGGACAATCCCGACCGCTTTTATATAGCAAGAAAGAAGAAGAAGATCTCGCACAGTCTGGAGTAGAAAATCATCTTTTACCTGGAAAAACAAAACTACAAATCCCATCGTGCATTGCAAAATGGACAGGGCGTGTGTGAAACTCCGCGCCTGCGTAGCACTCACGGGACGGAAGGACAATCCCGACCGCTTTTATATAGAAGGACTAGCTGTGTAAGCCCGTGCTGCAAAGCCTGAGCTCCTGGAAACCATGGATTCCGGCACTTCAGTCAGTTAATCTCATCAGTTGTGCATTAGCGGCTCAGCGAGGTTCTCTTTTCTCGGCGGTTTGTTTTGCCAACGTGCTCCAGTCTGTTGTCTCTCAGCGGCTGAGCGAGTTTCTCTTTCCTCAGATGTTTCATTTTGCGATGTGTTCGCCTCGTTTGTGTTTTAGTGGCTAAGCGAGTTTCTCTTTTCTCTGCACTTTCACTTTGGCGACAGACTCGATTGCTTTAAGCTTCATGCTGTAGCTTCGCACTTCCAGGCCAGACAGACAGACAGACATACACACTTCCATGGGTGGATGTTTATATATAAGATGGTACCCTTTGCAGATAGTTCTGTCACAAGGCACTTGACACATATGCTACAACAAATTTCCCAGCTTTTAGCACCATGGAGAAAACTTACTGAGATTTCTACCTGTTTGTGGAATTGTTTTCCGCTCCCTCAAGCTCATTTCATCAGATTTTTTTTGTATTAGAGGTTCTCTGGGGTCAGTCACAGTAATGGATCAATCAGGTGCAAAATAACCAAGGGGCTGTCTGAACAGTAGGATGGTCTGGCCGTACAGCTCAAACCTAATGTACTAAAATGGGCCAGAATAGGCTGCTCTTTTTGAGGAGAATGTAGGCCTTAAATGTGTGTGATAAGCTGCTGGGGATGCTCTGCCCGTCCAGCCAGTGTCACTTCTGTGTTGGGATCTACTGGTGTGGAGCACAAGATGACTGATTAAACTGATCAGGAAGGGCCAGCTGTATTATAAGATCGACCCTCTGCTCACTGGAGCCCATGCAGAAAAAGGACATAATGGCAAAATTAGAGGGCATCATGGCTATTGCTGCCTGTCCTGTCCATGGCATCATGTCCACCTTTAGTCTTTAGATTATTGCAGGACAGAGTGCTTAGAGGTGATATTAAGGCTCTGGTTTCGCCCAAAGCCATCAAACTGTGAAGTGTCTTCTCCCAGTGTGTCTGACTTCACTCGAATTATTATAACAGACGTATTAGATAGATAGATAAGATAGATGTGAAAGGCACTATATGATAGATAAATAGATAGATACTTTATTAATCCCAAGGGGACATTCACATACTCCAGCAGCAGCATACTGATAAAAAACAATATTAAATTAAAGAGTGATAACAATGCAGGTAAAACAGACAATAACTTTGTATAATGTTAATGTTTACCCCCCAGGTGGAATTGAAGAGTCGCATAGTGTGGGGGAGGAACGATCTCCTCAGTCTGTCAGTGGAGCATAGATGTTGGGTTTCTTTTTATGATTATCGTTATTAATATGTATGGCTATGGGATTATTAATTACCGGTAACGGCGCACTGCTATAACGATAATGTGCAGTGAATACACTTGACTTACAGTTATCCTCCTTTTTCTCTGTACGTTTATCATTCGTTTGCTCAGAGGTTGATGCGCTTGCTGCTTCCTGACCAGCTCTTCTTTTCTCCACCCTAGTGGCCCGCTTCTTCTCTTCTTTCGTCGGCACCTTTTCGCATTAAAAGTGAATAAGTCAGTGTTTGTGTTGCATTTACTTAGTACGTTTTCCTTAATTTTTCACTTAAACTGGCACTTAAGTGTTCAATCTGCCTCAAGAATGATTGAAGATATGAAGAGGTAGGGGAAGTGACGGAGAAGGTGGTAGGGAATGAGAACGGTGCTCATACGCATGCGCCGCATGCGCCGCATGGCCGATGCCGAGTGTTGATTCTACAATAAAATAAAATAAAAAGGAATAACCTTGGAGGTCAATCATCACCCCGAAAGCGGATAGTAGACGTCACGTAGTATATGTGTACCAAATTTCAGCTCAATGGATCAAACGATTTGCCAGCTACAGGTGATTTAAAATCCTGGACAGACAAACGGACAGCCACGGTAGCGTATTATATATGAATATGTATTAGTTTGACATTTTTTTCATTTTTACTAATTTTATGTTCTGTATTGCTGTAGAAGCAAAGGAATATCCTTCTGTTTTGTCTCTTAGTGTCTTTTCTGTCTGTGCCCATCCAGCTGATCATATCTTGGTTGAATCAGTGGGTGGGAGTCAAGTTAAAAATATCACACTGACCCAGAATGCCTTTGTGTCTCTTACAGTAACGTCAAGGTGGCCCATTCTAGGATGACGATTGAACAGGTGGTAGAGAATATCTGTGTGGTAGTTGGCGTCATTGCTGCAAAGCTTTACAAAGTAAGTTCTTGTTGGCCACCTTCCAGTTCTCATGTCTTTTTGTTTAAGCTTGCCCATTGCTCGTGCTTCATCTAAAGATGACGGAGCGGGGCTGGGTTGGTTTGTATCAGTGTGGACCAAAGCCAGATACCATTTTGATGTAATAATCTGTATTTGCATACCTACAGTGCCATGCTTTGCTTTCCACTCTGTGGAGCAGACACATGCACTTCACACACTGGGGGACGCGTTAAGACGTCTTGTTCTTCAGTTAGCTGAGCACCTCCAGTGCTTTACAGTCGTTGCTTGAAACGATTCTTGTCAAATTTGCCAAATCAACTGCATTCCTGGGCATTGTGTTATCTGCTTTCATGTTTAAGTGATTGTGATATTTTGTGTTTCAGAAAGCAACAAATATAAAAATCATCCATTTAAAGAGCAGCTCCTCGATTGCTTTGCCAATCTACACATCACCCCTTCACCACCTGGACGATCTGGACAGTGAGATATTGAAAGAGCGGAACGAAAGGAAGGTTGGTGCAGTTTAATTCAGCTTATTTTATTTGTTGGATTCCTGCTGCTTCTTGGGTATTTACAGTGATTTTTAGGGAGTAGGGTGCAGTAATTACAGTACAACTTATTATCACCGAGTGCAGGTACAGAGCACTTTGAGCAATTCTCCATTAAAATAACTAATTACTAAATACAGAGCTAGTACACATACAAATGCAGATTTCTTAAAATACACAAAGAACAAAGTAGAAACCCATTTAAGATAAATAAAAATTAACCCAATCTGTCCGTTAATTAATCGATGAACTATGGACAGCGGGCAAAGATGGAGATTAAAATTGTAAAAGTGAACGTCTAAAAACAAAGTCCCAATCCTGGAGACCTCGGCCAACTGGCTGCCTACTCTTTCCTGCGTTTTCTATAGTGGTGTCTGCCCAGGCCATCCAATCTGATGAATCTTAACCGCCCGATGATTCATCTTGTGTATATTTATTATACAATTGTATTGTCATGGAAGTTCTCTATTCGTAGTTTTGGTTCTCCTATGCCATGTAGGTGTGTATAGGTGCTTTCCCACAGCAGGAACCAGTGAGTTCCTGTAGGATTTAGGCCCTGGGCTACTTGTGGTCCCTGGCCTCTTTCATGTGTTGCGCTCCCACCGCACAACAGGAACTGTGTAACCTGTATGCAAAATATGTAACAGTCGAAGAAGAGTGGTGCAGTGCAAAATGAGGGGCATTCAGGATTTCACAGGAGACTTCGATGCAGTGCATGGCTCGGCACACCGTGGAGGCCATTATGAAGAGCGATGTGGCACGAAGTGCGGCCCTTCACCTTCATGTGATGATGTGGGTTCTGCTTCCCGCTCCCACTTCCTTTTTGGGAGCTCTTGAACCCAACACCGTCGGTAATGTAACCGGATGAGCTGGACAATGAGGACACCAAACGAAGTAAGGGGAAGGTGTGAAGTGCAAAAGTGCTTTTATTACAAAAAACAAACAAATCTAACGGTTTCCAAAGTGCAGTGTTCCACAAATGTTTCAATAAATAAATAATCCATAAAACCATTGTAAAACATGGAGGTTAAAATTCAGATAAATAATTCCTTTAGAACGAGGTTAATGAAACATTGATGGGAAGCAGTCTCTTCTTTAAAAACCCGGTGTTTTCTTCTTTAACTGGCGGCTCCTCTGCTTCTCCCATACGGGCCGTGCAGCAGGGGAGTCGCCCTACCTACTGGTGCAGCTGACTTTCCTTCTGCTGGTCTGGTAGCCTTCCGTCACCTGGCTACGTAGGGCCGTCACACCAGACCAGTGACGAGGGCGCTCACGCTGGGGCTCACTCTCCCAAGTCTCCCTAACTCCCGATGCCTTCCGTGGACTTCTGCGGAGAGCCAGCCTCCTCCTAGATCACTCCAGCTCCTAAGAGCGACCACTTCCTGCTGCCTGGCCTAACACTCCTCCTCCGGGGCTTTCTTCCCAAGCTGCCTGCATTGATCAGGGAGCCTGCTTTTCCTGCTCACTCGCTCCCACACCAGATCTTTCCTTCTCCTGCCACCTTCTCCCACTCTTAACCTCTGTTCTCTGTTTTCTTTCTGTCCCCTCCGCATTCACGTTCCTACAATATATAATGGGGACGTGGCACAGGTGCGGTGTGAATAGCAGCTCCCGGCATCAGTTACGGACATGGGCGATCCCACACCAGTGCAATACAAGTCCGTATTGCGCCTGGGAACCACTCCGGCTACACTACCATACCCCTTCTTTAAGCCGCGAGTGCAGTGATTATTTATTTTAAAACTGGCCATTCTTTCCTACTGAGCCATGGACCCACTTTATCACATTTCACTGATAACTCTCCAAAGTCCAAACTACTAACAGATGTGTAATGTGGTGCCAGTGCTTGAGGTCGGCACAATTCAACGCCCCAGCCCAATCCACAGTAGTTCCTGGCTGAACCAAAAACGCAAAGCCTGGAGTCGGAGATGATTTAAAAAAAAAAAAAAAACCCGATTTGGTCGTGACCCAAAGTAATTTCCCCCCATAGGATTGTATGTAAATACAATTAATCCGTTCTGGACTGTACGAGCTGTATGTAAATATGTCATTTTTTTAAAGATTTTTAAGCACAAAAATAGTTAATTATACCATAGAATGCACAGCGTAATAGTAAACTAAATGTTTACTTACTTCTTCTGGTCACTCCAGCTCCTTGATCGCTCAGCTGGAGTGACCGCTTCCTTCTGCTGCACCGAGTGTCGGCCAAAACACCCCTGCTTGGGCTCTCGCGCACTCTCTCTCTCTCATGCTCGCTCTCTCTCTCTCTCTCTCTCTCTCTCGTGCTCGCTCTCTCTCTCTCTCTCGTGCTCGCTCTCTCTCTCTCTCGTGCTCGCTCTCTCTCTCTCTCTCTCGTGCTCGCTCTCTCGCGCTCTCTCTCTCTCATGCTCGCTTGCTGCACAGGGAGAGACTGAACACGTGTGGAAATCATCAGCACGTACGAACCGGAAGGGAAACTGGCTTGTTCGTCACCCGAGTGTGTGGTCATGAACAGATTGAAAAGTGTGGCAAACTTTTTGGTCGTATCCCGATTTGTAACTGGTCCGAGACGTTCGTGACCCGAGGTTCCACTGTACCAGGAACTGCAAATGGCCCGAGTTCCTGGGGTTGGAATGTTAAAAGGTTCCAGCAGTGGGAAAGCACCTTATGAATAACATCCACTTCATATTGCTCCTTGTGTGCAACTTGATCTGCACGTGAACACTTGCTTTAAGCAAAGGAGACTTCTATGTAAGTGTTTTTTAGCACCACGTATGTGTCTTCATCCACATGTGGACCTCTGCCTAAAGCAATGAGTTTATAGCGCCCTACATGTTCAGATTTATAGTCCCCAGTTTCAAGCTGAGAGACTTGCTAGCTTGGCATAAGCAGAACAAATGGTTGTCTTCAGACTAGAGTTTCACTCAACACCTGTGCCACTTACCAAAGCTGGTGCCCGCTCACTGTGGTGCTGCTGCTGCTACTACTTTTTGAAGGCATCCTTTCTAGTCCATAACTCCTGTGGGATTATGGCAGTCCTTGAGTACGTTTAACACTATTCCTTGACGGAACCCAATGATACAAACCAGCTTTTGCAATTTAAGAACTATGATAAAACCAATAATAGAAAAAAGTAGGAAATTGAGTATTTTAAGGATATTTTCTCCAAGGATACTGATGATGATGATGAGGGCGAGTCCTTTCAATCCTGGGTGTAGATCTGCTTAAAAGGTTTATTCAGTACTCCGAGGTCTTATATCTGCCAGTTTCAGTGGGAATGTAGACATCCCCTCTGGGTGATGATGATGATGATCCTCTCCTTGGTTTTGTGTTTTTATTTTTTTCTGTACAGCATGTATTGCAAACTTTAAGGCCTCTCTGTCTCCATGCAGAGTTAACAACGATTACACAAATGATCGACAATCTCATGTTCACATGACAAAATTTAATTATTTTGCCAGGCTGATGCTCGTGCTACTAGTAGTTACCTCTGGCTAATAAATAAGCTGTTTCACTTTCCAGAAATAACTGATATGTCTAGAAGTCTGTTCTTTTCTGAAATTCTGAAAGTATTAAAGATTTTAAATCAGTACCTAGAAGTTTGCACTACTGTCTGTTCTGTGTAGCTAACCGGTTCACAATTTAAAAATGTGAGCTCATAATCAGCTCATAAAGTTCTTATTTCAGTATATTGGCTGTGTTACCCGTCTTAAGATTGGTTGAATAAGTCGGGTCTTGAAACCTGAAAAATCGATCATAAAATCAGACCCCGACTTATATGCCCGTTCAAAAATGCAATGTGTTTTTTTTTTTTTTTTTTTTTTACATCTTCTCGCCTCCTCCAATCTCACATCAGTTTCTCAGACGCATTGAATTTTGTTGCAGCAGCGCAGTTACCAATTTCTTTCGCCACTTCAATGACTTTTAATTTAAAACCAGCTTGTTATTTTCTTCTAATCGAACGCTCCATCGTAGATAAGGGATGCTCTTACGATAAAGATGTATGAGGGTGTGAGATACAAAAAATAAATCTGTGCAAACTTTGCTTCGGAATAGTTTGGGTATCACCGTGTGGTCACGTAGGCACAATAGAGACAGAGAGATGTTAGGAGCACACGCTGATACAGCAGATTTCCGCACCCACTTAGAAAAGAAGGCCGTGCCCTCCGTGGTTACTCTCTCAGGTTGGCATTAGCATATCGTAATCTCTTGGACCAATAGCGTGAGTTTTCTGCATTCGACTTATACAACCAACATTCTAAAACTAGGCTGACCCGCCTTTTAAGGCGACCGACTTTAAGTTGACCACTTGTTAAGGCAATTCAATATGTAGATCAATTTGATATTTTATACAAACTCATTAATTTGGTTATATTGCATTTGAGCGGTATTACTTTAATACTCGTAGTTTCTGTTATTTTTGTGATGAAATTTAAACTTTTTTTTCTATAATGAGGTCGCCCTTTTGAACCCCCCTGATATTTACTACGCGGTGAGGCATTTGTACTCCATCAACATTAATTATTTCCAGAGACATAATTTTGTCTATTTTTCCAGCACATCGCGCACAAAAGCAAGGGAACGATGGGAGCACCAGAACTCTGCTCACATCATGTTGCTTCGTACCGCAAGCGGCAAGTAGTAAGTCTGTGATAAGCGGAATACCGCTACGCTTTCCACTCACGGGACAGAAGGACAATCCCGACCGCTTTTATATAGTAAGAAAGAAGAAGAAGATATCGCAGAGTCTGGAGTAGAAAATCATCTTTTACCTGGAAAAATGAAACTACAAATCCCATCGTGCATTGCAAAATGGACAGGGCGTGTGTGAAACTCCGTGCTACTCGCACAGTCTGGAGTAGAAAATCATCTTTTACCTGGAGAAACGAAACTACAAATCCCATCGTGCATTGCAAAATGGACGGGGCGTGTGTGAAACTCCGTGCCTGCGTAGAACTCACGGGATGGAAGGATAATCCCGACCGCTTTTATATAGAAGGATACCAGAAATTATACGGTAAAATCAAGTCCCGACTTATCCGCGGTAATCAACGTAGACTTCAGTGTTAATGTTTGCAGCGCACCATTTATTGAAATGTACTGTGTAATGTATGTGGTAGTAAAATGCATTGCATTTTTCATTCCAACAGATGGTGCATCACAAACATTTGTATTAATACAATGCATTACTATTAATGTTTGTGATGCAGCATCTCTTAGAATGACTAATGCAATGCCTTTACCCTTTCGTATGGGATTTGTAAAAAGAGTAGTAATGTTTGATGTGCCGTCTGTTGGAATGACAGACGTAGCACTCGTGTGAACACACCAACACTTGCCCTTTTATTAAGGTGGATTCACAGCTCAGAAGAGTGAGTTTGAACATTTCTTAAATAATTCTTCATTATGGCTTGCTACTATCACCCCAAGAACAAAGTACACTGGAACCTCGGGTCACAACCGTAATTCATTCCAAAACTCTGGTCGCAACCCGATTTGGTCGTGACCCAAAGTAATTTCCCCCATTGGATTGTATGTAAATACTATTAATCCGTTCCAGACTGTACAAGCTGTATGTAAATATATTTTTGTTTAAAGATTTTTAAGCACAAAAATAGTTAATTATAACACAGAATGCACAGTGTAATAGTAAACTAAATGTAAAAACGTTGAATAACACTGAGAAAATCTTGAACTGAGAAAACTAACCTTGTAGTCTTTTTAAAAACAAGCCTGGTGCATTCGTTAAGTGCCTTCTCGGCCTTACTGTCTTCTTTAACTGCCTTCTCGTGTTCTCCCACACTCTCACTCTTGCTTTCTCTTGCTCGCTGCACAGGGAGAGACTGAACACGTGCGGAAATTATCTGGTCACGCCAGCTCCTTGATCGCTCAGCTGGAGCGACCGCTTCCTTCTACTGCACCGAGTGTCGGCCAAAACACCCCTGCTTGGGCTCTCGCGCTCTCTCTCTCTCGTGCTCGCTCTCTCTCTTTCTTTCTCTCGCTCGCTTACGCGCTCTCTCTCTCTCTCTCGTGCTCGCTCGCTCGCTCGCTCGCTCGCTGCACAGGGAGAGACTGAACACGTATGGAAATCATCAGCGCGTACGAACCGGAAGGGAAACTGGCTTGTTCGTCACCCGAGTGTGTGGTTGTGAACAGATGCAAAAGTTTGGCGGACTTTATGCTCGTAACCCGATTTGTACATGGTCCGAGACGTTCGTGACCCGAGGTTCCACTGTACCATCATATTTTTATTAATGACAGTGGTTTTGTTCACTACTTGTGTGGTACATTGAAATAAAACCAGAAAAGACAACCACGAGGTTGGTGTGAATATCAGCGTTCGTTTGCCCAAAATATGTGTAAAATCTTGCATCAAAACTAACTAAGCGCTTAACCGTATGTGAAATGCGGGTGGTAAAAGTAGTGGCAGGCAATTCTCTGGAGGACTGGGTAGAGCTTTACTTGGAAACAAGTGACCAAAGTTGACTGCATGCATGGAGCAGAACCTGGAAGTGATTGCAAGGCAAGGTACCACCAAAAAAAAAAAAATTTTTTGGTCAGTTGCCAAGCCAATTGTTATAACCATAAACTCTTCTAGTCTTATTGTCACTCCTCTTCTTTTGGTGACAATAGCAGTCCTGGCAGATTCTCATTTCTCATCAGAGGGTGCATGAAAAAGCGTAAATTTCAAGTCCTTTAGTAAATTTTGTACACAAAGATTGCAGAGCACTTCTCTGTTCTTGTTCGGTGCAAACCAACATATGCTCGTTCGTATTTGTAAATCCGCACCAAATGGATGCTGGCAACAGCATCAAGGGGACTGAACCTCCACATTCAGAGTCACAGTGCTGTAAATTCTCTCAAAAATAGTGAAACAAAAGAAATGTTAAAAAAAAAAAAAAAAAAAAATGTAATAAGGTCTGATGACACAACTTGTCAGGGCGCAGTGTGAATGAGTGAGGAGACTGACCCGGAGACACAAAGGGTTTCATTTGAAACTCCTAGTTGGCCACACAAATGAGACATTTTGAAGGTTGAAAAGTGAGGGCAGATCAAAGTCGAACATCGGGTCTCCGAGCTCTGTGTGTCTTTATTGTCTTCTATTCATTGAGTTCATTTTGAAATCAGAGTCTTGGTGTTGCCTTACTATGCAGGATTCGTTGTTTCAGTACCTCGGCAGGTGCACGTCTCTGCTGGCCCCAGTCCAAACTGATGTCATGCTCGAGTAAAAGCTTTTAAGCGGTGCTGAGCGTCTCTTTAACAGCCAGGTGGGTCGACTGCATTGTGGTGAAAAGATGGGCCCGGAGGGCTGGCACCCCCACTCGCCGTGCTGTTGAGGCCTTGGGGCTGAAGCTTGGATTGTTGTGTGGGGGTGTGTTTTGGGGATGTGTCTGCCTGAGTAATAATAATAATAATAAT
Source organism: Polypterus bichir lapradei (assembly GCA_026402145.1). Classification (NCBI taxonomy): domain Eukaryota; kingdom Metazoa; phylum Chordata; class Cladistia; order Polypteriformes; family Polypteridae; genus Polypterus; species Polypterus bichir. The sequence continues at coordinate 4,519,412 of JANRMT010062861.1, read as the reverse complement.
ACATTTTATTTATACAAGGCGCCTTTCTAAGAACTGAAGGACACCGAACAAACAATAAATTAAAAAAAAACAAAACAACACAAACAGCTTACAACAACAACATTTATTTCTATTGCACATTTTCATACAAGAAGTAGCTCAAAGTGCTTTACATAATGAAGAATAGAAAAATAAAAGACACCATAAGAAAATAAAATAAGTCAACATTAATTAACATAGAATAAGAGTAAGGTCCAATGGCCAGGGTGGACAGAAAAAACAAAATAAAAACTCCAGATGGCTGGAGAAAAAAAAAAAAAAATCTGTAGGGATTCCAGACCATTAGACTGCCCAGTCCCCTCTGGGCATTCTACCTCACATAAATGAAACAGTCCTCTTTGGATTTAGGGTTCTCACGGAAGGAGAGAAGGCATTTATTTATTTTTTCAGGAGAAAGGCATTTATGAAACAGCACATAGAACACATCTACCTTGGCAAAACAATTGAAGATTAGCTCAGTAATTCCTTAAGTGAGAAGCTAACCAAGCACAATGCGAGCGACATCAGGTAGTCCAAATATTACTCCATTCTCTTCCTAGATGTTAGCCATGATAAACAAATGACATAAGAATTGTCACTGCATTAAAGAGCACTTTGTGGGATTCCTTCCAGAAACAGAGACAATGAAGAAATTTAGACTTCTCTGGTCATATGACAATTGTGCCAATTTGAAGGCCAGACTGCTGCAAAAAACTCTCAAGCTTTCTTTGGGCTATGTGTTGCCCACACCCTAAATGTAGTGGTAGCTGATGCAGTAAGAATTTGCAGAGATGCCGTTGTCTTCTCTGGACATCTGCAACAGCTTTATCGCTTCTTTTCAGCTGCACCTCAAAAAGGTAGACTACCTTTATGAAACATGTAAATATCACAATACATGTTTGCATTGTGCTAGTTGGGGTCCCAGAGCAAATCCTTACCAAGGGCCTCAAAATGGTTAGGGCCAGCCCTGCCTGTAGTTATAGTAGAAGGAAGAAGCTGTCTGGTGTGCTTTGCAAGTGAAATTGTGTTTTTGAAGGGAAAGAAAAGAAAGTAATGTACAGGAATGTATAGGAAAGAGCAGCGAGGGCTGCAATAAAAGAAAAAAAGCAGAGAAGTAAAGAAAAATGCAGAGGTTAAGGAAAAGTCCCTGTGTGTGATGTGAAAGGCCCTGTGACAGCCACAGAGCAGAAAGAGGAATACAATGTAAAATTAAATTAAAAAAAAATACAGAAACGTCTGCACAGAAAGAAGTTCCTATTTGCACCTTTTCTCTAGACGTTTTTAATTTACAGGAAAGATATGGTTGTTTTCTCTGTTTGCAAAATGTGGGCAACCTTCATTTTGTGATTTTTCTTTCATCAAGAATAGTTGAAAGTGATTTCTATAATAAGACATTTTTTTTCCAACCAAAAATGGCCACCAAAGATAATGAGATTCAAAAAATAAATAAATAAATACTTTATGTTGCACCCATACTTTTAACCGAATCTCAGCAACCCTGAACAGGTTGTCTCGTTAGACCAAAAGAAAGGGAAAGTCTGCTGTGAAATTTCTGGTCTCGGGCAGTCTCGGCATCATACAGGTATAGGTGAATTCTGAATGAGTGTTCCACTGAGTATCCACATGGCTAGTTGTGTCGTGTGGATACTGTAGTGTTCAGAGTTTCATAGCACTTCTCAAAGTTTTCTTTGCAATGAACAAAAAACGTCAGACATGGTATTAGTTTACGCCAAGGAAAAAAGTTTTTAAGAAAAAAAAAAAAAAAAAGTTACATCTAACTTATTTCAAATGAATTTTTTTGCGTTTTTTTTTATATAAATACAAGTAAATCAAGCTTGGGTCACAGAGTTGCATGAAAATACAGGTACTTTATTTCTGTATAAAGAAGGCAACAACAGTCTCAAGACTTCATTCAAAATTGGATCTGTTACTTCAGCACTCAAGTGCACAAGATAGGTGCCGCAACACAGTAATTGCCCTGTTTAACTCCCAGCTTAAAAACTCAGAAAATATAAAGTAAAAGAGTAAGATGATAGAATGAATTTAGCAAGTTCATTTTTCATGCTTTTTGGAAATCCTGTAACTCACTATCGTATATACTCACATACAAGTCGGGTCTTGAAACCTGAAAAATCGATCATAAAATCAGACCCGACTTATACGCCCATTCAAAAATGCGACCCTTCATTTTTGATTTATTTTTATTTTTTTTGCATCTTCTTGCCTCCTCCAATCTCGCATCAGTTTCTCAGACGCATTGAATTTGGCTGCAGCAGCGCACTTACCAATTTCTTGTGCCACTTCAACGACTTTTAATTTAAAATCAGCTTCATATTCTCTTCTGATGAAACACTCCATCGTAGATAAGGGATGCTGTTACGATAAAGGTGTGTGAGGGTGTCAGATACAGTAAAACACTTCTTCTTTCGGCTGCTCCTGTTAGGGGTCGCCACAGTGGATCATCTTCCTCCATATCTTTCTGTCCTCATCATCTCGCTCTGACACCCCCATCACCTGCATGTCCTCTCTCACCACATCCAGAAACCTTCTCTAAGGCCTTCCTCTTTTCCTCTTCCCTGTCAGCTCTATCCTTCGCATCCTTCTCCCAATATACCCCGCATGTCTCCTCTACACATGTCCAAACTAACGCAATCTCGCCTCTCTGACTTTGTCTCCCAACTGTCCAACTTGAGCTGACCCTCTAATGTCCTCATTTCTGTCCATCCTCGTCACACCCAATGCAAATCTTAGCATCTTTATCTCCGCTAGATACAAGAAACACTAAACAGTGTAAATGTAGCTTTGGAATAGTTCGGGTATTACTGTGTGGTCACGTAGGGACAATACATAGAAAAAAAAAAAAGGTTGTGTGCTCCGTAATCTGTTGGACCAATAGCGTGAGTTTTCCGCATTCAACTTATACAACGACATTATAAAATACCAGAAATTATACGGTAAAATCGAGTCCCGACTTATCCACAGGAGAACTTATCTGCGAGGATATACGGTAAATGCTGTATGTCATGGAACATCACATGCGTCCTAAAATACGATAAATGTGATTGCTGCAGATTTTCTCAGATCTTTGCGGTAATGAAAGCCAGGGCTGTAGCGTCAGAGTCAAGGAGTCTGAGACAATTTTGAGTACTTGGAGTCGGGTTCAGAGTCAGCAAAAATGTGCTGACTGCGACTCCTAATAAATTTAAATTGTAATGAAAAAAAAAAATACAGCAAGTTTTTAAATGTCTCTTTTCACAAACAGTAGTCATAATTAAGTACTTGTAAGAATAAAGCCCAGTGCATAGTTGTGTTACTACTAGTGTGAAGTTCAGATGAGCTATTACACAACCTGACGTTCACATATTGTAATCTGGATTATGGTACATTACAAGAAGGGTTTTCATGTTATTTCAGGTCTAATTTGAGTGTAAACAGGTGTAATGATGTAGGTGGAGGTGTGTGCTGTGGCCTGATGTGTGTTCAGGGGTTCTTGTCTTTTGTTTAAACTGGCCAGTAGGGAGTCCACTTCCTAGCCACTAGTTCTGTGGTTAAATGACGTGTATGTTGCCTTCCTTCAATCAACATGGAAAATACATTAGCATGTTAAATACAGAGGAGTCGGAGTCAAAAGTACTGGAAACTAACTAGTTGGAGTCAAAGGATTTATCTACCGACTCCACCCAGCGTACTGCTTTGGTGTGATATCTGAACTGTTTATCAGATTGAAATAAAAGTCTTTCCAGTTTTACATGCCCAGATTTGCTGAAGCACTTGCTCTTATTTCATAACAGGAAGGAGATAAGGCCAAGAAAACTGCAGAGACGTTGGCGATGAAGGATGAAGAGCCAATTCCGGAGCTAATTCCATTAGACACAAGTAACGGCAAATCTGAATGGACCTCAGGTATGGTTAACTACCCTAAGATGTGTCAGCAGTTTCACCAGTCGTTGAGATTGGGTAACCCAGAGACTGGCCAGCAGGTTCGAGAGCTGGTTGTTTTACGAGTGAAGGAACAGATGGAGGACCATGAGTACCACATTAGGTTGGTTTGGATTGTTAGTTTTAGATAGTATGAGCCTCGACACACCCAAAAAGGTTTGTGGCAGCCACCCATATATTGTCCCTGAGTGCAAATGGGTTTTGAAATGGCACTCATGATTTGAATGGAGCCCTGATCTGAGCTAAGTCAAGCAGGAAAGATGGCGGCTTTAAAGGGTCCACACCGGAAGTAGGCGTCATCTTGGTGCCTGAACCGGAAGTGGCGTCGTCAATGTGGAATCAGACCGGATTTCCCTTGTTTGGTCTGCAGAGATAACAGAATTAGATTTAGTGCACCCTGCCACCCCCTGGCCTGGCGTGGAATTACCTTCTTGTGGTCACTTCAGCTTCCTCCTGTGTGACAATAGGTAGATGTCCATTTGTTCCAAGGGGGATATTTAGCTTTTTCAGAAGCTCAATAAATAAATACATTTTAAATAACCACCCCTATCTCTCTCCCATATCACCCCCCCCCCCCATACACCCCAGAATTACGAAAAATAAATTTTTCAGTGTGATATGCAGCACATAGCCAGTTTTATGATATGCAGTTGGAAGTGATCATATTTGCCACTTATTATTTCAAAACTTACTTCCACTTAAAAGTAATCCGTGGGGCACCGATACTGTCGTGATCACCTGTTGACAGTACAGCAGTTTGTCGCGGCTGCAGTTCCTCTTTTTTTAGAGGTAGCTGAAACCGCCCGAGACTGTGATCAGTGGACATTGAAGGAACAGCCTGCAATGACAGTAACGTGACTTCCAGCAGTTACCTTATGATGGCTTATTGGTGATCTGTGATTGGCAAGTTCACCATCTGGTCATTTTATGGCACACAACTTAGACAAGTCAGTGCCTTCCATGCTGATTGTATTTGTTGCTTTTGCTGAGCCAAAGCTGGCTGACTGACACAAGACAGGAAAATCTCCCCAGTTATTTATTCATCTATCTCATATGAGCAGTTTTTTATTTCATTATAATGTATGTTAAAGTCACATACTGTATACATAGAATATTCTGTCCATTGCCTAACTTTTCCTGTAGCTTTACCTGCCAAATATTGCAGAGGACTATTGTGTGCAAAAATGTTAAATCATTGTGTCTGTAGAGTAAAAGCAATTTTCCTCAAAATCAATGTGTTTCCAGCATTTTGCACTGCCAATGACCGCACCACATTGCCATTCAGATTAAGAGATTCTTTCTTAGTGATCCTTCACAGTTTTGTACTGCCCTACACGCACAAACACACAACAGACACACACATTGAAAAACAGCACTCTGGAAATGGTCAAATCATGTTCAGCAATGCTGAAAATGTATTCATCTTACAAAAACCTAGTTGAAAGTTTGAATGTGTAACAATACTGTCCCAGTTTAATACACAGGGTGGGCTATAAGTTTCCATACATAGGAAAATAATGATATTCACGTGCGCCAATGGTTAGATCGGCAATTTCCAGATGCTTGGATTGGTCTCCGTGGTCCTGTGGAGTGGCCTTTCCAGATCCCCAGATCTCAGCCCACTTGATTTTTATCTTTGGGGGGCATTTGAAGGCTATGGTGTATCAGGAAAAGATAAGAAACATAAATCACCTTCGGGAACGTATCACCAACGCCATTACAAGCATAACTCCAGCTGTGCTAATACGTGTTCATCAGCAGTGGCGGACACGGATTGAAGTGTGTTTTCAAAACAATGGCAGTCATGTAGAGCATATTGTAGAAATAAAAATGGTTTTTCATGTTTATTTTCCTATGTATGGAAACTTACGGCCCATCCTGTGTATGTGTATATATATATATATATATATATATATATATATATATATATATATATATACACACACACATACATACACACACAGTACAGGCCAAAAGACACACCTACTCATTCAATGTGTTTTCTTCATTTTCATGACCATTTACATTGGTAGATTCTCACTGAAGGCATCAAAACTATGAATGAACACATGTGGAGTTATGTACTTAACAAAAAAAGGTGAAATAACTGAAAACAATCGAGATGGTTTGGGGTGAGCTGGACCGCAGAGTGAAGGCAAAGGGGCCAACAAGTGCTACACACCTCTGGGAACTCCTTCAAGACTGTTGGAAAACCATTTCAGGTGACTACCTGTTGAAGCTCATCGAGAGAATGCCGAGAGTGTGCAAAGCAGTAATCAGAGCAAAGGGTGGCTATTTGGAAGAAACTAGAATATAAAACATGTTTCCAGTTATTTCACCTTTTTTTGTTAAGTACATAACTCCACATGTGTTCATTCATAGTTTTGATGCCTTCAGTCATGAAAATAAAGAAAACACATTGAATGAGGAGGTGTGTCCAAACTTTTGCCCTGTAATATGTGTGTATATATATATATATATATATATATATATATATATATATATATATATATATAGATATAAGATGAATGATAATGATACAGTGTTAAAGAGATCTGCTGGAAACTCTGATGACTGACTCTGTCACAATGCTGTCCCTATATGTATGTACACTATATAATACATATTATGGTGATGACGGTGATAATAATACACGTACAGAGTATGCAGGGAAAGTGAAAGAAATGGCTGTTGCATACAGAAGAATATAACCGGACTCTACATTGACATTCATTGTGACTGCATTACCTGATTTAACCATAAGGTGGCAGCAGAAAAGCAAAAATGGTGCTTTTCTGTTAGTCTAGTTCAGGAGTAGGCAATGTAGGCCCTGAAGGTCCACAGTGGTTGCAGATTTTTGTTCCAAACTAATTTCTTAATGAGAGGGCATTTATTGCTAAAGTGACACTTTGATGCTTCATTATAGTGGTCTGGCTTGTTACTTTTCCCTTCCCTTAATTGCTTATTTTAGTCTTAAGCAGCTGCATTCCCAGTTTTTAATTGCTCCTTATTAGCAATGAGATGCAAATGACAAAGGAGCCAGCAGTTCTCTGTTTCACTCGTTTCCATTTACATGTGCGTGGGTTTACCGTGTACTATTTGTTTTAATAAAACACTTAAGAGAAAAATGTGACAGGCTGAAAATGATCTGTTTTAGTTTTCAAATCATTTCGATGATATCCTTGGAAAAGAAAAAAAAATTATGATATAAGAACCTAACATTTCACACTAACATGCCAAAGCCATAAAATTAAATAAGGTGTGCGGTCTGGCAAGAATTGGCTTCTAATTAAGCAGTTGGGTTGGAATGAAAACCTGCAGCCGCTGTGGCCCTTCAGGACTGGTGTGGCCTACCCCGCCTGGTCTAGTTGGGTTGTTTTCAGCTCCCTGGTACCTGCATTAAGAAGATTAAGAAAATGGATGAGATAAATGGAAAGATGTATTTTATGTAGTGCCCTGCATAAATGATTCACTTATCACAGATTAATACAAAAACGGCCATTAAAGTAACACAGCATAGTTTTCAAACTTGATCATTCCAATTGAGGGTGGTGGTGTCATCACATGGAGGTAAATTGAAACTCGACACGCTCGTTCTCTCGTGCCTTATAACACCACTTGTTCACAGTTTTTGCTTGGGGGGTGCAGACCTAATCACAGTCCTGTAAGCTTTGAACATAACACAGAAAGCGGCCCTAGAGAAGTTGTCAGTCCATTGCAGGAGTCTAGCTCCTAATTTCATTTCTTAACTTCTGCAGTTGGTTGTACCCTTGATGCTTGATTACAGAAGACAAAACATGCATTACTGTAAATATCCCTCACCATTGATTATTTATTTATTTATTTTTTTGCCTTCTTTCTTTTATTAAGAAAACAAGCAACAAGAAACTCCACGTGGACCTGCTAAGAAGTCGCCCAGAAGTGATCCCAAAATCAAAGGAAAAACTCCACTGGCCAAAAAGGCGAGGCTGACTTCTAACAGTGCACTGAATTCCCCCAAAACCCCCAGGCAGGCTGAAGTGGTGACCTCCCTAAAGGAGACAAAAAATCCAAAGACTCCAAAACAGGAGGCTAAGCCAAAAACAGAATCGGGGAAGCCCAAAAGGGGAGCACCAGCTGGCAAAAATGTGACCGCATCAGCAAAAAAGGCTCCAAAAACACCCAAGCGGAAAGTGCAGGAGCCCGTCGTCCCCCAGACTTGCTGATCCCCTGACATGCTGGACCGTAGCAGAATGCGTTTGTCAGAAGTCCTTGACATCTTGAAATTCTGTGAAGTCCGGCTTGTAATCTGGAGGGCTGGACTTTGTACAAAATAAAAAAATAAAAAAAAAGAAAGCAGCCAGCCAGTGTGTGCGTTGCTTGTTTCTCTTATTGGATATTCCATTTTATTACTGAGAATGTCTTTTCTGTCCTTTCTAGCAGCATAAATATATATTCAAATTGAAATGTGAGGTTATTTTTTAGCAAGATAACGTTATTTCCAAAATGTACTATTTTTGCCTTTCATAACAAAGCTTAATGTCACCTTATTGATTAAATATTTGCCACCACTGAAGTCCTGCGACCTGAGCCGTGCTTGTTGGGTCCCGTCTGTGTAAACGCTTCAGCCCATGTGTACACCTTTCTGAGACCCCCTGATGCTTTCCTCCTTCAGTGGATGTGTGTTGACCTGCAGTTTGTACGTTTTTTGGCCGTGGCTTCATTGGGCTTTCTCCAGACGTTCACTTATTTAATATTGAGAACTGAGTGGGGTTTCTGTTCAGCTTTGTGCCTGAAAGTGTCTTGTTTTTTCACTGAGTGCCGAGGTTTTTAGTGGCGTCTTGCTAAATATGCTAAACCCCCGTACATCTGCTTTCTGTAAAAGACTCGGCAAAGCCGCCTCAAATCACATGTAGTTACTTTATTTTGTTGATATTCAGTGCTTTTGTAAGACCCCTCTGTCACACAAGATTGTTCTGCGGTGTTGCGATTCCGTTCACCCACCTCACATCTGTCAAATTTCCAATTTGATGGTCTTCGTGGACCCTTGGTCAGGTTGGACACAAATCCGCCCATTACCCTCCCCAAAACTGCCGTTCAACCAGTACATGAGGGGACCACCCCGTCGGGTCAGCCACGTCCCTGGCAGCACAGGGAGATCTCGCTTTGACTTATTCGCAGTTTGATGCTAAGCAGCCCAGCGTGTCGCATACCTCATCCTTATCCGTCAGCCTTTTGGCTTCGTCCCCACATTTATGACTTAAAGAGCTGGCAAGGACCAACATGGGTGCCAAGCAGAAGACACTAAAACAAAGCCATAATGTGTATGAGGAATGGGGCATCTGAACAAAAGCGAAAGAGCTGAGTGCATGGGAAGAGGCACCAGCAAAATGAAACGGCATGCTGCCCAGCAAATGTGACAGTGGGATTTATGGGTGGGAAAGCTGAGAAGTACAATTGTTTTTATTATAATAACTTTTTATTGTTACCGGAGAGCACATCATTATTCAGATGGACAAGGTGCACATCCGAAGTGCAGTGTGGAAGACTTGTGACCGCTAGCAGCAGATGAGTCTCGGGCTGAATCCCTTTGGAGCCATGCCATCCTTCCATCTCCCTGACCCGCTTACCCAGGGCAGCTGCAGCCTGTGCCACCGATCACTGGGTGCTGGGCAGCAGCGCACACTAGACCAGCTGGTTTAATGTCACAGTAGATATCATGCAATTTTCAGGGTAGGAAATGTGATGTGCAAGAGCTCTGCAAAAAAAACAAAAAATGAGGGGGAGACACCCCCTTTCCTGCTGTGGACATGGCTAAATAAATGTTTAAAAAGGGGGGGCTACTGGGCATTCCCCAGTACTTTTAAACATCTATCAACCTGTTGCCTGCATTGTGGGTACAAACCTGAGGAGTGACATCAGGCCATCGCAGCACACACTCATAACTCACAAACACGCTCACTAGGACAACCTGATGGAACATCCTCAGAACATGCAGACTCCACACAGGGCACTGCCAGCTGAATAGGAGGGGATGATTTATGGGTAAATAAGACCAAATACTTCTAAATACACAAAAGTATCAACCGAAAGGCAATGAAGTGCAATGTGTGGATCTGGGGGGAGACGATGTGAGCTGCAAATTTAAGGGAGAAACCTGGTGAAACTGAGGGGCACAGTATTAGCCCTGGTACCTCACATGTCTTATCTCATGGTTGTCTGTAGAAAATCTGAACGCTCTCCCTCTGTCTGCATGGACTTGTCTTGCATATTTTGAACAATGTGCAGGTCAGTGAGATTTAAACACCTCACTGCAGCTTGTGGAGCGGGGTAATGCTGGATGTTTGGGGTGGGACAGGGCATTGGTGATGAGTGGGGTTTGGAATGTTTAGGGTGGAGTTGGGCATTGGGTATGCAAGTAGCCTGGTGTTTGGGGAGGATGTTTGAGGCCGGGCTGGACATTGATGATACTTGTTGCTGGATTTTGGTTATGCAAGTAGCCTGGTGTTTGGGGAGGAGGTTTAGGGTGGGGCTGGACATTGATGATGCTTGTTGCTGGATGTTTGGGCAGAAGATGGTTGTTGGTTATGCAAGTATTTCTTTGTTTGGGGAGGATGTTTGAGACAGGGCAGGGCATTGGTGATGCGGGGGGGTTTGGGATATTTAGGGTGGAGCTGGACATTGGGTATGCAAGTAGCCTGGTGTTTGGGGAGGATCTGGATGTTTAGGGCGGGGCTGGACATTGATGATGCATGTAGCTGGATGTTTGGGGTTGAGCTAGACATTGGTAATGCAAGTAGCTGGAGGCTGGTGACGCACAGAGCGGGACGTTTTGGGTGGTGCTGAGCACTGGTAACATGTGGTGGGGTTGGACGTTTGTGGAGGGGCTGCAGTATGAAGACACACACAGCTGGATGTTTGGGAAGGGGTTGTGTGTTGGTAACGCAGGTAGCTTGATCTTTGGGGTGGGGCTGGGAGTTGGTGATGCACCATCACAAAGCCCTTTCATTGGTCATTCCGCAACATGTTTACATGTAGCAAATATTTAAGAGCCGTTTCATAGGCCGAGACCCTTCTATTGCGGTCATTCACCCAGTGCGACTTCACCGATCCCGAACCCTTTCCAAACAACATGAAAATACTGTCTAAATGAGTAAGTAAATGCCACAGACAGTCCATCCTCAATAAATAAATACGTTATGGTGCATCTCCATTTAAAAAATACAATTAGTAACAAAAAAACGCAAACAAAATTATGGCACTCTTAACATATAGAACATTCAAAGTGAGTAAGTGGTTTGTTTTACATTTAAAATATAATTACAGTACTTCCAATGCCTTGGTCAGCCTCACGTAATATTTGTGTCCTCCTCCTGGCTCTATTTATTGCTTTATCTTACAAAAAAGGAACAGTCTTTTCTGCTGTGAGACATGAAAGTCTCTAATTGTAACGTTCATCGTAATACATTAACAAAAATATAAAGCATATGTTTAAAGTAATAATCAAAAGTAGTTATTTTAGGTTAGGTAGAATATGGCAAGTTTATTTGAAAGTTATTAATACGGTAAATGGCCGTGCACCCCAGACTCGAGTCTCGCGGGCCAGCCGTGATTCTTTAGATCAGGGGGGCCGCAGTGGCTGCAGGTTTTTATTCCAACTAGTTTCCCAATTAGAAGACAGTCCATGCTGATAATGAAACTCGGTATTGAACTATTTAGCTTGTTAATGCTTTCATTCATCTAAGAGCAATTTTAATTGCACTGTAGACTTTCCTTCTGTCAGAACATTATCCAAGTGTTTGGTGGACCAGAACAGATTTAAACTTGACGCTCCTGCCAATTCCCCTCTTCATTCTTTTTTATCACAGACCCCTCATGGTAAGCCTGTTAGCTGGAGAGTTGCTGGTTTATTGCTTCTCTGCATCTCTTAATTGACTAATGTCTGATTAAGGAAACGGGCAACAATTAAAACTTAAATGCAGCTGCTAAAATCTAAAATAGACAGTTAAGGGTTCTGAATGGTAACAGGCAAGAGAGGCAAAATTAAGCCCAAAGAAAACGTATTGCATTAGTAGTAAATAAAAGGGTTCTAATTAAGAAATTGGTTAAAGTGGAAACCTGCAGCCATAGCGGACCTCTAGGATTGTAATTGAGGACCTCTGATCTACAAAGGAACTCAAGATGAATAAAGGCCTGCGGTGGGCTGGCGCCCTGCCCGGGGTTTGTTTCCTGCCTTGCGTCCTGTGTTGGCTGGGATTGGGTCCAGCAGACCCCCATGACCCTGTGTTAGGATATAGCGGGTTGGATGGATGGATGAATAAAGGCACTAACAAGGCATGGAGTTAAACAGTCAGTCAGTCATTATCCAACCCGCTATATCCTAACACAGGGTCACGGTAGGTCTGCTGGAGCCAATCCCAGTCAGCAACAGGGTGCAAGGCAGGAAACAAACCCTGGGCAGGGCGCCAGCCCACCGCAGGGCACACACACCCACACAGCAAGCACACACTAGGGACTATTTAGGATCGCCAATGCACCTAACCTGCATGTCTTTGGACTGTGGGAGACACGGGGAGAATATGGAGTTAAGCACCAACTATCATTATCAGCAAGGACTGAGTTGTAATCAGGACACTGGCTGGAATAAAAACCCGTAGCCACTGCGGCCCTCCAGGACCGTGACTGAGGACCCCTGCTTCAGCTCTGTCTGTGAACATCTAGCTCCGCCCACTTCCATGGGCTGCAGCCAGGCCTCTGTCCCCATCTTGGACTCGGTGCTGCTACTTTTCCTGATTCTTCATGTAGTTTGTTTCCAGTGGTGTGCTGCATGTTAGAGTTGAGTCTGTTGAATTTGATTTATTTCACCCGGCCAGTCCTTCCTGTGGTGCCCTCACTCCCATTGGGATAGTGAACCAGGTGTCTCAACTGTGAAATGAAGTCCAAGGGCGGGTGACCAGGAGACTGTGCTGTCCCTACAGAAGGCAAAGGCGCTGGCCAGGCACTCACTGGTGCTCATACGGTCAGGTCACGAGGTCTTTGTCCACAGTCGCTCTCCAAATCGTCCCTTCAGATTTGCAGAATTGCGTCCCCATTGGCAGAGCACATCTCAAGGTCACCTCCTTAGTTAATCTCATTGCTATCTTGGTCAAACCTCGTCCACCTCAGGACCACCAGCCTCCCTATGATCAACTAATCTAATGGGCACCACTCAAGCTGCCTTCTTTGTTTGGAGCAGCTGGGTGAGCCAACAATACCCACCTCTACCAGCCCGACTCCATTATTATTATTATTCTTATTATTTTCAGCCACGCAGTTCGGTTGACATAAGGCAGCTGCACCAACTACAGAACAATAAACACGCTCTCAGCCGCGTCTTTTGTTCAAGGCTTTGTTACTGAAAACTGATCCTCGCGTCTTTGTCGGCTGTTCATCTGTGTGTCGTCCTCAACGCACTTTAAAACTGAAACCCCCAAATGGGTTTAAATGCGAAGGCCCACAATGCTATCAACATTTTAAAATATGAACAGGGGACATGAAGACATGCAGCAAAGGGTCGTCCATCCATTTTGTTATACGGGGCAGCTGGAGCCTTTCCCAACAATTATTGGGCATAAGGCAGGAACAATTCCTGGATAGGGTGCCAGTCCATCACAGGGTAAACACACACACACCAGGGGCCAGTTTAGCAATGCCAATACACCTGACCTCGTCTGGTTTGTAGACATGAGGAGAACAGGCAGGGAGCACCTGGGACTTGAACCCTGATCTCGTTGTTGAGAGGCAGCAGCACTACTTGAAAGGCAGAGGGCCGGAAACTCAGGCCAGGAAACGGTCCTGTCCTGGACGGGATGCCACACATCCAACGCACAACACCCTCAGTCATGGAGGGACTCGTACAGCACGCAAATCTAAGCCCAGTAAATGTGTAAAGTATTAACACAGGACGTTAAAAAGTCAGGGAGGTCTGAAACTTGAAAGGATGGCTTATGAGAAGGACCAACGAGTCAGAGTGGACTGGTCACTTTCAACTGCCTGACGGTGGACAGAAGTGGTCAAGACGGCTGATAGGATGTTTGGTTATATAGCGCCCTGATGTGTGGAGTTCAATTCCACGGAGGTTATGTTTGCACTTTATAGCATACTGGTGAGGCCTCATCTGGAGTACTGGGTGCAGTTTTGGTCTCCATGCGCGATGAGTTCAGCTGCAGACAGCCAATCGCATTGCAGGTTTTTGTCACTTGGTTTGATTGACTTGAGTCAGATAACTCCTCGCCCAACCGTAATCTTAACCTGGGTTATCGGCAGCGAACAATATAAAGTCACACCATCCTCAACGGAGTGGAGCTGCGGAGCAGGGGTCCCCAACTCCGGTCCTCGAGGACCACCGTGGCAGCAGGTTTTCATTCTAACCCTTTTTTTAACGAGTGTCCTGTTTTTGCTGCTAATTAATTTCTTTTGAACTCATTTGGATTGACTTGCTCTTAAAACACTCAGGCCCCTTAATTGTTTCTTTTTCCTTAATTAGCAGCCAATCAATAATGAGATACAAAATGAGCCAAAATAACTGGTGGCCATCATACAAGATTTGAAAATAAAGAAAGATGAAGGTGTCAGGAATGTCCATCTGCTCAGGTCCCCAAAACATTTTACAAGTACTCTTAGAAAAGAGAAAATTGATCATCTTGGAGATGTGTGTCTGCTATTGCACCACGAGAGCAGTGCCGAGCCACAGGATTAATTAACGACAAGAATCGGCACCTCATTAAGCAACTGGTTGGAGTGAAATTGGTTGGAGTTTGAGGCCCTGACTTAGTTGGTCTTCTGTTGGCTTACTCACTTCACATTTCATTTCTGTTTGGGTGCCATTTTAAGGAAAGAAATGAAGCAATTCAGAGGAACAATGAAGAAATTCAGGGGAACAAATCTTAAAAAACATGTCAATTAAAATGAATTCACAAGAAGTTAATTAGCAGCGCAAACAGGGCACTCATTTAGAGAAAAGGGTTAGAATGAAAACCTGCAGCCAGGGTGGTACTCCAGGACCGGAATTGGCGACTTCTGCTCTAGAGGTCCGCAGCTGAAGTCTGTTGCCTTTTTCACCTCCATTTGCTGCTACTGATGGTAAACAGATCCCCAGTACAAGTTAGTGGACCAGCAGAAGACTGCATGAGCAGGCAGGACGTTGCCAGTGTGAGTTTTTTTGGCTGTGTGATTGGAAATAACAGCAACTTTTTTTTTCTACATTACATTTTCATGCACACGATAGCCAAGTGCTTCACAGCAGCATTTCTCAACCCTTTTGGTGTTACGACCCACTTTTTCTGATAAAAGTGCATTAATGATACTTTTCCTGGCAAACTGTGTGCAGCTGTCAGGCACCCCCCCCCCCCCCCCCCCCCCCCCCGATTAAACTGAGTATGATTGTGGGGTGGGGTGTAGGCAGTCGCTGATTAATTTGAGTGCACTTGTCAGAGTGGGGCGGTTGTGGTTACAACTATTGATGAATGAAGCTTGATTGTTGGAGGCGCAACTGACACATCCAAAGGACACAATAGCGACTCACTTCCTAGTGGCTGAGAAACACAGCTTTACAGGATGATCAAAGGAAAAGTTACAAGAGAAGAAAAAAAACTTAAGAATAGTAATGAATAAGTAACAAAAAAATCAATACAGGCTTAAATAAAAATGTATATATAATTAGTAGATCGAGAGAGTCCTCTTCTTATATATAAACATCTACGCGTGGAAGTGTGTCTGTCTATCTGTCTGTCTGGGTGGCCCGGAAGTGAGAGGTGGAGTCGGGGTAAGGCCTCCACCTCCGAGGATACACAAGCAAGGTGAGTATGTCGGCAAAATGAAACCTCCGAAGAAAGACAAAGTCGCTTAGCCGCTAATGCACAAGTGATGTGAAGACATCGACAAAACAAAACCTCTGAGGAGAGAGAAACCCGCTTAGCCGCTAATACACAAGCGAGGCGAACACATCGACAAAACGAAACCTCCGAAGAAAGACAAAGTCGCTTAGCTGCTAATACACAAGCGATATGAAGACATCGACAAAACGAAACCTCAGAGGAAACAGAAACCCGCTTAGCCGCTAATACACAAGCGAGGCGAGCACATCAACAAAACAAAACCTCAGAGGAAACAGAAACCCGCTTAGCTGCTAATACACAAGCA
>JANRMT010062861.1:4469550-4479688 GCA_026402145.1 Polypterus bichir lapradei | reverse complement strand
ATCTATCTATCTATCTATCTATCTATCTATCTATCTATCTATCTATCGCACGTCTCATATCTATCTATCTATCTATCTATCTATCTATCTATCTATCTATCTATCTATCTATCTATTATATAGTGCCTTTCACAGATCTATCTATCTATCCATCTATCTATCTATCTATCTATCTATCTATCTATCTATCTATCTATCTATCTATCTATCTATCTATCTATCATATAGCACCTTTCACATCTATCTATCTATCTATCTATCTATCTATCTATCTATCTATCTATCTATCTATTCACTTATATAAAGATTTGGTGTTGCACTTATGTCTAGCCAGGGTGTACCTCCCTCTAGTGGGCATTTTTGGAAGTGTGTAGGAGCGTATTGGGGTTTTCTGTAGTGTGGGACTCCTAGTCCATGAGATTCTCTCAAACTTGAACTTGAACTGTTTTGCCAGGCAGCATCGTTGCTGGGAATTTCTCTTGGTGTTATGTCCACAAACATAAGAAGGCGCGTAGAATTAAACAGCACAATGTCCAATACTGGACGCCATCACAGCATTACAGAAGAAAGTTAACAAACGAGAGGAGACCATTCAGTCCCTCAAGCTGTCCCAAGACACCTCAGATACGAACAGTAAGCTCAGAACTGTGAGACCCTCTGAGTGTAACTTGAGGTATCTGACCTGGTCATAAATTGGAGGGGTGCACTTACTTTTTATTTAAAGGGTTGAATGGACTACAAAAGGTTAAGGTGGGCCTTGTTACATCACCTTTATCCACAGATGTTATTTCACTGAATATTAAATCACGATATGTCCACAAACCTTAAAATAAAAGAAATACAATTCCATGGGGTGCACTTACTTTTTCACGTGACTCTACTTATACATTGTGACCAGTAGGGGGTGCCACTGACCCCCAAACCCCAGACCCAATAATCCCCAACACAGTCACAGGTTCAAATAATCCACCCAGCACAGTGCAGAATGAAGCAGAGCCGATCATCACACAACTCTTTCTTCTCCTGCCGCCTTCAGTTGTCGCCCACTCTGACATCCCGCTGGACCCCGTATGGCTTCCAGTGACCCAGCATGATTAGTGGGGAGCTCTTCTGGGTTATCCGAGAACCACAGCAGTCCTCCCCCTTGTGGCGGTTGGGGACTCTGACAGGACTGCACTTCCCATGAGCCCCTGCGGCTGGCCAAGCTGGGACGCCTCCAGTGGACCACTGCCACCTAACGTATTGGGGCATTGAACTGCTCCAGGCCTTCATCCCCTGGCACCTTCCAAGGGGTCATCCAGCCGGGATGCCAGTCTGTCCTTCATGGGCACTCAAGACGTCTGTTTTTTTATAAATCTATCATTGTTACGGTGCGGGTCACAGCATCTCCATTACAGACTGAGCACTCGCGCTATCATCACAGCCTCCGCGCTTATGCAGCGCACAACTCTTTGATTTTATTGCTGAACTGATCAGACGTTATATAAATGAGAAGCGCATTGGAGTCATGGGGGATTAAAGGTTTAAGTGTGAGTGCCAGCTGTTATTCTTTATGTAATTCCATTCTGGAATATAATAGTAAAAAAAATGTGCTGAGTGTAAGCTAATCTCCATCTGCGTTTTGTAACTCTAAAGCTCGGACCCCCGCGCACACACCCGGGGTCAGGAGGTGCCCACACGGTGCCGCTCTGTGTGCAGGCCGTCCACCATCAGGCCTTCTCCTTCATTTGCTGCTGACAGCGGACAATAAAAGGACGGCCGAATGAATCAAAGAGAACTCGACTGTTAAAGTGCCGCGTATGTCCATCGGCGAGGAGCCCCCCTGCCTTTGTGCGAGTAGCCATTTGTAAAGCCTGCGATCGCATTTGACCTGCAAACTGAGAACAGCCGGGGACGAGAGGAGGCCATTCAGTCCAAGAAGCCCATACAATGCAATTTATTTTTGTATAGTAGCCCAAAATCACCCAAGGAGAGCAGCAGCGGGCTTTAACGGGCCCTGCCTCTTGACAGCCCCCCAGCCTCAACTCTCTTAAGAAGATGAGAAAAACTTCCAAAGAAACCCTAGTAGAGAAAAAAATGAGAGAAAGCTCGGAAAAGGCCGTTCAAAGAGAGACCCCCTTCCAGGTAGGGTGGGCGTGCAGTGGGTGTCAAAAATAAGGGGGGTCAATACAATACAATACAACGGAACAATAGAAATATGACAAGAACAGAGCAGAATTCAACAGGAGATGAGATCCCATAATATGATTCGGATTTGTTCAGAGTCCTGGAGACCTCGGCCATCAAGCCGCCTCCCCCTATTGGCCATTCCACAGCTGAGATAGCCAATCCGATGACAGGACCCCTCTACCCGATGATTCCTGTGATCCTCCATCAGAGGTGACTTTACCTTAGGCAAGCAGAACAACTTGGCAGGTGGGCAGTGGGCATCAAGTGGCACATTTGAGTACTGAGAAGAGAAACAGAACAGGTGAGGGTTAGTAACAAATTCTAACTCTCATGTTACTTATGCTGCGGTGGGCTGGCGCCCTGCCCGGGGTTTGTTTCCTGCCTTGTGCCCTGTGTTGGCTGGAATTGGCTACAGCAGACCCCCGTGACCCTGTAGTTGTGATGTAGCGGGTTGGATAATGGATGGATGGATGGATGGACGTTACTTATGTTTTAGTGCTAATGACTGACAACAGAGATGCAGTCTGCACAGCTAATCAGCAGCTCTAGTCAGGGTGTGCTAAACTGAAGTCGTGAGTCTTTAAAAGCTGAGACCGAAGGGGCGTTTCTTATAGTAGCAGGCAGACCACCCCACAGTTTAGGGGGGTCCTGTAACTAAATCCTGCAGGAGAATCAGAGAGTCCTCAGAGCCCAATCCCCCCCACCCATGTCCTCCATAATTTATTTGTTTTAAATTTGCCATTTTTACCCATCAGTCTACACTCAATAAGCCATTATAATAAAGCGAGGACATGTGACCAGAAATGTCAGCACATTTACTAAAAACCCAAAGCCAAAACATCTCATCGTCTACTTCACTCCACTTCCTTTTGGGTTTTAGGAAAACAAACACCTACACCCTGTAGCCACTAGGGGGCATCGCAGTTCAAAAACCTCAGGCACAATTACACCATCTACGGGCACGGATTTAAAATGACCTTCTTTATTACCTACAGGTCTCACAATAAGAAACGCTCCATTCCTTCTCCTGGCAAGCCTTGTCCAGCTCTTCTCTGACCTCTGAGTGGACACAGGTGGCCCCTAAATGTAGGAACAGCCCTCCTCTGCAGCACCCCCATGTTGGTGCCCACCAGAGCTACCACACAGGACTGCAACTCCCAGCATGCCCTTGCAGGCACATGAATGGGCATTCTGGTCTGGGAATGCTACCACCCAGTGTGTCAGGGGAGCATGTCCTCTTGGGAGACTGTCCCATGTCCATCCACTATACTGGATAATCCCAGGTGGGATGTCAGCCATCACAACCCACACCAACAGCGCCAGCCTGGACCTGAGCTTTATAGCGCCTGCCTGCCACCTCCTTATTGAGCTTCGCCAGACTTTCCTCTCTGCAATTCGCTTCTGCTGGTGGGTTTAATTTGCATAAGTGGGCGGGACCCAGGTGCCCCCACGATGAACCAAAAAAGGACGCGGCACAAGAGCAGAGCCTACTAGCTGCGGTATTAATATTAACAAATAAAAAAGGCTGGGCGGATCATTTTCTTTTTACGTCACTAAATTTTCATCAAATCACTTAAACCGCTTTATAGGTTTTGGGATATTTATTTACTTGTTTTTTTTTCAATTTATTTATTTATTATAGGGGTTGTTTTACTCCTAAATAATGAAATGTTCTTTCTTAGCGCATATCTACTGCCCCATATGTTCAATCCTGCCAAATTTCAGCTTTTTAACTAAAACAGGAATTAGTGAGGGAGGGGCCAGCCGGTCAGATTTGGGTGAAGCCAAAAATGGCAATATGGGCGGGCCAGGAAATAACAGTGTGGCCAAGCAATGAGCCATTGGGGGGGGGGTCTTCTTCCTTGACATTTTCTGCCACTAGGTCACATGATGATTGAAGTAAAATCTGGGGATTATGTTATGGTGGGGCTTTGCTTCTGATTGCCCCCCCCCCCAAGCCCCACCCCCTATATTTAGATTTATTTATTTATTTAATAGATTTATTGGAGAGTGATAAGTGAACTCAACTTGAGCCAATCGGACGAGGCAAAGACATCCCTACCCTTCTGCAGACAGAGATAAGAATTGACGACTAGCAAATGGCTGTCACGTCACTCAAAAGCACGTAAGTCCCAAACAATTCCAAAAATGCCCACTAGAGAGGGAAATCCTGTCAAAAACCCTGGCTAGTCACACAAAGGGCCACATAGAAGTTTTTATACAATTAAAGGTTTATTCTTAACAAAAGGGCTTTGAAACAACAAGAAGCTCCCTGGAGCTGAAAAAGGCCAAAAGAAATGGCCGGCAAAGGATATCCAAGGGGGTCCAGCTGCAGACCTCCGCAGCTCTGCGATTCAGTAGCTCAACTGGACAGCCAATTGGAATGCAAGTTTTTGTCACATGGTTTAACTTGAGGCAGATAACTCCTCCCCCAACCCCAAACTTAACCCTAGTGTAACCAGCTGTAATTTATCACAGACGTGTAATAGAAAGTGACAACCCCCTCGATGGAGTGGAGCTCTGGAGGTCTGCAGCTGGAGTCTATTGGAGCAAAGTCCCAAGATAGAGCTGAGGGTCAAAAATCCACAAAACACAAAAAGTATAGGAAGAGGCACCAAAACACTCACCAGCTCCCTAATTCATTCCAATGGACTGCCAGAAACTGTAGGATCCCCTCGCCTTTGTGGGGGCCGAGGGGGGTCTCTCTCACGTGCATCTCCAGACCTCCGTCATAAGCCATATGCAGACCTTTATGTTCTCCTCAGTGCTTCTCTATCAGGAGTCTCAACACAAAGACTGCACCAGTCTGACCTGCACCCCCCCACCCCCACTATGGTGGTCTCTCCCCTAAGCCTTCCCCAAATGAGCACAACCCACACACACTGGGGTCAACTTAGCAACGGCAATCCACCCAATCTGCATGTCTTTGGATGGGGGGAGGAGACTGAAGCCCCCCGTTGGAAACCCACACAGTCACAGGAAGAACATGCAAACGTCACACAGGGAGGTCCCGGGATGTGAACCCACCAAGAAAGACATTTTATTACTACAAAAGGAGGCTCTGAGGCTAAGGATCTGCACTGGTATCCAGAAGTCTGCCAGTTCGAACCTCCATTACTGCCAACTGGGGGGGGGGGGCTAACCTGCAATTGTTCCAGGGCCGTCTTAACACATGGGCACGCTGGGCACGCACAGGGCCCCATGCTAATCTATGCTGATTGGTTGTGTAGGTAGAGACCCCAATGCACTGCTTTGCCCGGGGGGTCCCTGCGCTGACCCCAAGTGGTATACAACAAATACAAATATAACAAACAAATTCCTAATACAAGAAATTGTATGCAGTGAAATAAAGAACAAAAAGAAATGTTTGTGATGTGCCATCTGCTGTCCTTGTGTGAAATCCGACACAAACATAGCAGCCCCCCACATCACGCCAACTGTCATTTGCACCCGTGTTCATACTGCTGGTCAGTACCTGGACACATCTAAGAGTGCAAACTCCACAGAGGAAATTGAAATAAAAAGAAAATGTGTTACAGCTTGGGTGGGGGCTGGGGGTCCGGTGTGCCAAAATACACGTTTAGCGAATGCAGAATAAAACGGTCAGCAGATTCGACCAACAGACACCAGGGTTGGGGTCAGTTCAGGAATGGACTCAACTATTCCAATTCAAAGAAGGAAATGAAGTGGGAATTCAGCAACAACCACAGGGAACGGAACTGGAAATTAATGGGAATTTCAGGAAGTGGTGTTCAATTCGGGGAAATTTTGCCAAATTCCACTGCTTGCTGTTTCTGAGCCTTTACTGGGGATGATGTGTCGGGTGAATTACAAATACCAAGTGCTGTACGAAGTTGGTGAAATGGAAGTCAGTAAAGCCGACGGCTAAAAAATGCTGAAGCTCGGCAGGATCCACGAAGAGGCGCACCACGGAGCTCACACACTGCTCAGGTCAGTCAGCCGGTCAGTATATCCTAACCACAGGGTCACGAGGGTCCGCTGGAGCCAATCCCAGCCAGCAGAGGGCGCAAGGCAGGAACAAATGGCAGGGTGCCAGCCCGCCGCAGGGCACACACACACCCACGCACCAAGCACAATTTAGGCTCGCCAATGCACCTAACCTGCATGTCTTTGGACTGTGGGAGGACACGGGGAGAACATGCAAACGCCACGCAGGGAGTTGCCAGATTTCTCAGCCGTTTCCAGATCTGTGTGTTAATATTACACTCCGGAGTTCCTACGCAAGTCAGACCCTCCAAACAGTCCAAGACCACACACACAAAATGCAATCCAAGGTCAATCAAAATCAAACTCACAGCAGACCCCCAGTCATCTCGAGCCCCAATTGGCTTTTATTGGTACTCGCAGCTCCTGAGCCTTCACCTGGCAGGGAATTCTGGGAAATGTAGTTTTACTCTAATTTAAGAAAATATGGTGAGGGAGCATTAATGTGCAGATTTCATATTTTGCTTTTTATTTATAACAGTGATTTGTAAAGTTGACATGCATAATGTATAAAATATACTTTATTCTTATATTGCTTTTATATGTTTGCAATTTCTGTGATTCGTAATATTTAACGTACTGTGGACTGTTTAGCAAATCAAATGCAATTATCTGAGAACGTAACATTTATTTGAATTCAATTCTGTGTCCTGACATTCCAATTCAATTCCAACTTCATTTCCCTTCAGCTGCACACAATTCCAATTCCAAGAAGTGAACTGGACTTTACCAATGTGTTCTCAATTCAGTTCATGAGCGGCCCCAATCGTGTCTGACGCCTCTCGGAATTAGGAAAGTGTTTGGAATATAAAGTGGCAACCCCTGGTGTTTTGGGGGGGGGGGTGGTGGAGTGCTGGAGGGGCCCCGGGTACGGGGGGGGGGGGGGGTTGAGTGGGCATTTTGGCACACCAGGACTGAACTTGAGACCCTGTGTTGGTTTCGGTTCTTTTGCGCCCCCTACTGTTCCCACTCTGAACTTGTCACATTTCGTTTTTGACGCTGAGGGCGTACAGCGGGTGTCACCTCAAAGTCACTTCCAGAGCTCTTTGTCCTCTCAGCTGCAGTGACCGATGGCGGCCTGTCATTGTGACCTTGTTCTTCTCGTACCCGCGTCTCTCTCCTCTGCCCTCCCACACACACACACACGTTTATAATTTTTACTTTTCCTCCTTCTATAGGACCACCTTTGCCTTGTGACAGACGGACTTTACGGTCCCAGCCAAAGATCACGGACAGAAAGCCAAGGAGAGAATCAGACTTTACCTGGATGGGGTAAATCACCTGGTGATGCCAACTCTGTTCTGCCAAACGCCCACAACCGGAGCACAATGAGCACAAAGTGACGGAGACGAGAGGAAAGGGGCCTGCAGGTTTATGTAAATCTGAAAATGCTTTGTAAAATAAAACTTCTTTTTTTATAGTAAGACATCAAATACATTTAAAAAAATGAGATAAATGTTTAATGTCTTCTCTAAGAAGTGGGCACTGAGGGTGCTGTGGGGCGGTGGGTACACAATTGACGTAAACACGGAGAGTAAAGGGTGTGCAGAAGGTGATGTTCAAAGGGGTGTCCACTAGGGGTCAGTGTCGGGGCCGCTGCTCTTTTTTAATATCGGGATAAGAAAATGAAGAAGAAGAAGAAGAAGTCAGCATGGCATGAAGAGGACCCCAAACTGGGTGGAATGGCAGGTCATGGAGGGTCCACACGGTCATCACAGAGGGACCCTGGCAGCACACGGGTCTGGGCACATTTGTGGTAAGTGAAGTTTGGCACGTATTACAGCGGGTCCCTCAGGCCCCTTCACACTTTCTGCCCACTTTCCTGGGTTGCAGATTTCATTTCAATTGGCTCGGTTTGCCATTGCTGCCCTTCATTCTGCACTCGTAACCCACGAAGAAAAAATGTTTTCAGAAACGTTTACAAATTTATGAAACCTCAGATGCCGATCTCTCTCCTTCCCAGAAGTGTTCAGCGCTTTTGCTGTGGCCCTCCATGTTGTGCCCGGGTGCCTCTTGTCTGTTTGAATCCCCCTTGAGAAGTTTCTAGAACTTGACTGGAGTCCACCTGTGCCAACCTGAATGGAGCCAGACGTCAATGAGAAAGGCCCACCTGCCCCTGTGTGGAGAAAGGGGAACGATTCACACTGCATGTCAGGACAAAGAAAACCGAGAGACGAAGTCTGAGGAACACCCAGTAGACCATCGTGATCAGGTCGTGGTGAGGCAGAGGACGGGGCTTGGGGATGAAACCTTCACTGAAGCTTTGAGTGTCTCCAGGACCCCCATGAATTGTGAGACAGGAGAGGTCTGGATTAGGCAGGTGTGGACCACCGGGGCACGTCCAGCCGCCCTAAACCGACACAGACGGGCAGAGACACAAGTGCAGCAGCACACAACACACTTTATTTCCGTGAAGTGGGGCTTTTCCTCGCTCCCCACAGCAGTACAATACAAATAAGCGAAAGCACCAAAGCCCCGTCCTTTTCTTTATTCCTTTATTTTCTCTTTTTCTTCTCTCTTTCTCCGCCTCCACTCCTCAGCTGGCGGGCTTTGCCCACCTCCTCCCGACTCTGGCTCCCCGAATAGCATGAGGCGGCCCCCTTTAGGCAGCTCTGGGAGTGCATCAGGTGGCTCATTAGCGTTACCTGGACGCCCTCCACTTTGGCCAGGGGGTCGTCTTCTGGAGGAAGAGAACAAAGCTGGCCAGAGGGGGAGTGAAGGGAAAAGAAAGAAAGAAAGAAAGAAAGAAAGAAAGAAAGAAAGGGTGGTATATGATAGATAGATAGAAATGAAAGGCACTATGTTATAGACAGATGTGAAAGGTGCTATATAATATAAGAAAGAAAGAAAGAAAGAAAGAAAGAAAGAAAGATAAGGTGGTATATAATACATGATAGATAGATAGAAATGAAAGGCACTATATAATAGATAGATAGATAGATAGATAGATAGATAGATAGATAGATAGATAGAAGGCACTATATAATAGATAGATAGATAGAAATGAAAGGCACTATATAATAGACAGATGTGAAAGGTTCTATATAATATAAGAAAGAAAGAAAGAAAGATGCCTGTGTGAAGTTACCCAGTTTAATAAAAGGGCTGATTTGAAGTCCAGACTGTGGCCTGTGTAGTTGTTTCAAGGGCTTGGTGCTCAGTGACGCCCCCTAGTGTCCACCCGACTTGATTCTGTCTTCTCCTGATGAAACTCACAATCACAAACCTTGCTGTCTTTCCCTTCTGTTCTTCACAATGCTCAGTTTTATTCACTTCACAGCCTCCATTCCTTTTATTATCTCATCACACAGATTAAATTTGAGGAGTTTTATCTGATCATTTGTAAAGCCCACCCTTTTTTCCCACCCCAATACATCCTAAGCAGACCTCGTCCCCCCTTTCAGCTGTTTCTTCGTGCCGCCTCTTGGTCTCTGCTCACTCGGCTCTTTCACCCTCTCAGCTGGAAATTCTTATCTGGACTTTATGAAGATACAAACGAAAGAAGAAGCCCAGGGTGCCACATTGAACCCTAACCCTACCCCTAACCCTCACGTGTGACTTTTGGGTTTTAACTGCCATCTCTTGCCATCACACACACCCACTCGTGCACCATTCTGGTTATTAAATGTTGAAGTCTGCTTTTTACCAAAAGGTGAATTCCAGGAGCTGATAAGGATCTGCAGACCTCTGGACTCTGTGATAACAGAATTTGCTTTTATGGCTCCAGGCAGCCTGTAATTATGGGTGGGTGAAAAACAAAAAAATGAATTTATAACTGAGTGCACTTGGCCAGCCAGCTTGACAGAAATGTTTCCAAATTCATAAATGGGATGAAGAATCTCAGTTTTTTTTTTTTTTTTTTTTTTAAGTCCTGCTTGGTTTAAAGCTTTTTGCTGTGATTCACCCTGATGCCTCCCACCAGGGTCTCTGTCTCACTGGTGTGCTGCTTTGCTTTCTGGTCATC
>JANRMT010062861.1:4399642-4462196 GCA_026402145.1 Polypterus bichir lapradei | reverse complement strand
GATAGATAGATAGATAGATAGATAGATAGATAGATAGATAGATAGATAGATAGGTGAAAGGCACTATATAATAGATAGATAGATAGATAGATAGATAGATAGATAGATAGATACTTATTTAATTAATCCCTAACGGGAGCAGTCCAAAGAAGAAGAAGTACTTCTACCTCATGAAGTAAATCATTCAACTTCTCATGAATACACTAAATTTGGGCAGCTTATGAAGACTTTTTAACTGCCCCCTACTTCATCTTCTTAAGTATTTTTTATATTTAACAATAAGCTCAATGTCATTACAGTGGATTCAGAAAGTCTTTCGACCCCATTCACTTTCTTAACACTTGACTGTGTTGTAGCTTCAATTTTAAATGGATAAATTTGCCATTTTTGCCCTCAAACCAACACACAATAACCCATGACGACAAAGTGAAGACATGTTTTCGGAAAGGTTAGCAAATTTATTAAAAATCAAACACTGTTTTTGCGCATGTGCGCCTAGCTCAGGGCTGTGCTCTGTGGAGGTAAGCGATACCACGATAGGGCGGCAGGGGGCGCGCACGCTAACGGTTTCTCTCGCAGTTCCGAGGAACCACGTGGAGAGGAAAGGCTACCGTCCCACCCATCACCTGTGCCCAGAGCCGACCCCGCCATATAAAAACCCGACGGTTCCCGGAGATGTTTTCGGACCGCATCTGGGTCTGGAGCAAGCACCCAGGAAATATCCGAACATTTATAAGAGGAACCGTTTTCTGTTGTGCTGGCCAGCGTACCGTGATATCTGTTATTGGTGCCACCGAGCACAGTTTTTTTTTGTTACTTTGTGCCTTTCCAATGGAGACACCCGATTGGCGCTCCAACATTTGGAAGCGGCTCGTGTAGTTCTGTCCACCCAGTCACAAAGTACTCAGGGGTGCTGACCATAATACACTTTTCCAGTCATTTTCCGTCCAAGCGAAACCCTTGTTCGTTCTACAGTTACTAAAATTCCGGTAAATAACATTCTCAGTAGGTCATCCTCGTTATGTATTTTATTACATATTAATGGGCATATTTCCTATTATGATCTGAGAACAACGCAGACCCAAACTTCTCTCCTCAAACAAGCGCGTCTCTCTGTTTAGACCCCAACGCGCTGGTGAAGGTCACGTGGCTGCCGCCAGTCGCCACTCATTCTCTTCCGGTTGACCGCTGGATCAACAGACCCGCTCGGCGAATCGCTTCCGGGTTACTCCGAAATGGTTCGAATTGCGCACATGTGAAGCTGGCTGGAAATTTATCGGACTTGAACACGAGGAGCGTCGGGCGACGTCAACACTCCGCCAAGTGAACAGGCACGTTATGGTGAACTGTATTAGAAAGACGTTCGGTCGTGGCGCGTGTCCTCCCGTTTTTAGCGTTGCGTGTAGTCACGCGGTCTTCCTTGTCTGCTCTGCTTTTCTCTTTAAACGACGAACACCGTCGAGATTTGTTGATGTCATTTTTTATTGTTATGTTCTGTGCTGTCATTTGGAGAGTTACGGTGACTTTGAACCAGCTGCACCTTCTACTGCAGTAGAACAAGAGCCGGGTGGGCTGGCCACTGTGGGCGTGGTTGGCGGTGATTTGCAGTGCCCTGTGGCATGCGACTCGTTCTGACCCCAAATTGGAACCCCTAAGGCAGAAATGATTTAAATAAAAGGACATTTACATTGGCGGCATTTATACGACAGCAGACACCGGGCATGTCCCTCTCCACCTCCGACATGCCCGGTTTCATTCTAAACAAGAGCCTGGTGATTTGCCTGCTGTATTTGTAGGTATGAATGTAAAAATATCATAAGTTTATATTAAACATATTCCAAGACAGACCCCTGCCGATAAGTGCACCTTTATAATATTGCGGCGTTATTTTCGGATGAGGGTCATTTGTGTGGACCTTCACTGAATAGGCAGAAAACTGTGACCGTTGAAAGAGGACAGGACGTTTTCTGCTAATCATTTGTGCTTTTGCGTGCTGTAAACAGCTGGCACACTGTGGGTGAATACCTTCATATTAGTGCGTTTAGGATCCCACGTAACAATTTTGAACATTTACCACAAAATCACTTCATTGCAAGTGTCATTTGTGACAGGTGGACGAGTTGCTGTCAATTTAATGTGATGTCATCTTACTGAGTTTGCGTTTTCACAACTTAACACAGTCATTCCAAAGAGCTTGTTAATGTAATTGATTTTAGTTAAAACTGTAGTACTAGGGTGTTGTACTGTGCTAGCCATAATGAATGTAGAGAAAAGCCATGCAAAATGATACCTTTTATTGGCTAACTAAATTGCCTGAAGAAGGGGCCTGAGTTGCCTCGAAAAGCTTGCATATTGTAATCTTTTTAGTTAAAACTGTAGAAATGTGAAGACGATTGCGGTATAGCCAAGCTAGGAATTGTTTTAGTTGATAGAGGGAAGCATTTAAATAAATGAGGGAGAGAGATTAGGAGTGCATTGCCTCAATCACCACATAACAAATCATCTCAGGACCCCAGATTAAGACCCAAGTGCAGCCATGCAACGAGTGACACCTCAGCACCACACTAGTGTAGTTGGAATGGAACAAGAGAGAGGTGAGGTTTTTTATGGTGGCTGGAGTGCCAATTCTAGCACCAGCCCCCAGGTTTTTCCCTGCAGTTTGGAGGGCCTACTTTTAAGGCTGGATGCAGATTAACGTCATACCCAGGACGAAGCAATTGAACGTTAAGGGTCTTGCTCAGGGGCCCAACGGAGTGGAGTCACTTCTGGCATTTATGGGATTTGAACTGGCAACCTTCCGTTTACCAGGGCAGATCCCTAGCTCAGAGCCACCACTTATAAGTAGTTCCAGAGAAAAGACCATTTCCACCTGCGAGGTTTAAGCTGGTTTGTTCAGATTATTTTTTCCTCCAAATCTGACTTTGACGGGAGACCGTTTATATGTTGTGTATTTTTCTGTATGTGTATCATGTGAGTGTTATTAAAAATCAGTTTCAGCAGTGCTTTCTGAAAACCTGTTTTTCAAACACTTGGTAAGCATTTGTTTACCGTTACCATTTTCTCACTGCACCATCCATCCATTATCCAACCCGCTATAGCCTAACTACAGGGTCACGGGGGTCTGCTGGAGCCAATCCCAACCAACACAGGGCGCAAGGCAGGGAACAAATCCCGGGCAGGGTGCTAGCCCACCGCAGGACACACACACACACACACACTAGGGACAATTTAGAATCGCCAATGCACCTAACCTGCATGTCTTTGGACTGTGGGAGGAAACTGGAGTACCGTTAGGAAACCCACTCAGACATGGGGAGAACATGCAAAGTCCACGCAGGGAGCACCCGGGAAACAAACCCGGGTCTTCTTTGAGGCCGCAATGCTACCCACTGCGCCACTGTGCCGCCCCCTCACTGCACCACGTATAAATAAAGCTGATTTTTGTAAATATTTTTTTTCTGATGTTACTTCCTCTAGGGTTTCCTTGAAGAAGATGATGGACAAGGACGACGGTGACTTCCTTAACTCCCCTGTGCATAAAACTGTGAGGTTTGGGGGATCTGTAGCTAAAATTCTAGCAAAATACAAACAGGTAAGGCGGCAGCTTTCTCCTTTTACATCTTCTGAGGTATCTGATTCAGAAATCGTTTTCTTCTGAATTGCCGAAAGCAAGGTGTGTGGTTTGCTATGCAGATGAACAGGTTCAAAAGTTGCTCTTTTATGTCTGTAAGATTCATGCTGACATCAGAATGCCAGGGCGTAATTTCTGATTGAAATAAACTGAACCCAAAAATGATTTTTATGATATTACTTACCCCATATGTGGTGCCCCCGATATCTCAGCAAAAGGACGAAGGGCCAAGTGTTTAAAGTTCTGGGGCTTCCTGTCTTGCTAAGTGGTTGCGAGACATGGACGCCATCCAGTGACCTGAGACGAAGACTGGACTCCTTCATGTGTGTCTCTCCGGAAAATCCTTGGGTACCACTGGTTTGACTTTGTGTTGCTCATGGAGTCCCGAATGAGGCACATGACCTGCATTGTGAGGGAGCATCAGTTACGGCACTACGGCCATGTGGCGCGATTACCCGAGGGTGATCCGGCTCGTAAGATCCTCATTGTTGGGGACCAGAGTGGCTGGACCAGGCCAAGGGGTCACCCACGTAACACCTGGCTGGGGCAGATAGAGGGTCATTTCCGGAGGGTGGGAGTGGACTGGGGGGTCGCTACTGTACCAGTGCAGGCTCCCCAACTTGACTTGACTTACCCCAACTTACTCCAGCTTGCAGGGAAAACTTGGGTGTTGGTGACAGGATTGGCACTTCAGCCCCTGGGGAAAAACCTCCCACTATTCCAGTGGGACTCGGGTCCCAATCCAGGTGGTTCATCTTGTTGTGGGTGCGGCAAAGCTCCCCATGAAAGTAATCTTATTTTTTCATGCATATTAGAGATATTCTTCTTATAAAATACTCTACCGTGGCTGGCTGTTTGTCTGTCCAGGATTTTAAATCACCTGTAGCTCGCAAACCGTTGGAACTATTGACCTGAAATTTGGTACACATATACTACTTTTGGGGTGATGATTGACCTCCGAGGTTATTCCTGTTTTTATTTTATTGTAGAATCAACTCTCGGCAGCAGCCAGCAGGGTGGCCATGTGGCACATGCGTTCTCATCCCTACCACCTTCACCATCACTTCCCCTACCTCTTCATATCTTAAATCATTCTTTTTTTTTTTTTTTCTTTATTTCTCGTATTAGGAATTTGTTAGTTTTCGCATACCCCTTGGGGTCATTGTACAGCGCCCCTGGAGCCTTGCTCAAGGGCCCAGCAGAGTAGGCTCTCTTTTGACAGTGACGGGGATTCGAACCGGCAACCTTTGGGATAGATCCTTATCCTCAGAGCCACCACTCCGCCTATTCTTGAGGCAGATTGAAGACTGAAGTGCCAGCTTAAGTGAAAAATGAAGGAAATGTACTAAGTAATTGCAACACAAACACTGACTTATTCACTTTTAACGCAAAAAGATGCCGACGAAAGAAGAGAAGAAGCGGGCCGCTAGGGCAGAGAAAAGAAGAGCTGCTCAGGAAGCAGCAAGCGCATCAACCTCTGAGGAAACGAATGCTAAACGTACAGAGAATGAGGATGAAAACTAGGGATGCTCAAGTCAAGTGTATTCGTGCAGTACACCATTACTGGTTTCATTTAATACATGCCAATGGTGACCAGTGCTGTATAGTGGCAAATGATGTGTGTTGTGACCACAGTAGAGTGTAATAATTAGCCAGCCATGGGTACCTCAGAACGCTCACTTCTTTATTTTATGACCAGCACACACTGATATTCAATTATACAGCGACATTCTTTTCCCCAAGACTTATTTCCTAACCTTTCATCAGGTAACACACTTTTTAATAGGCGCTCTGGCAGAAAATACATTTGAGCACAGCAATGTAAAAAAAAAAAGTACACTACTTGTGTTGCGTAATTCACAACGACAGTTATCCTTTTGTATGATCAAAATGTGCGTTATGCATGTAATTTTTGCTAAAGTACTGCTAGAGACTTCCTTAAAAATTTGTGCACATCAGATAAACAAACACAATGCCATATGGTGTTCCTTTTTTTTAATTGAAAATTAATACCGTAAAAGAAATACATAAAAAATGGGGTACTGCTTTATGTTTAGAGAGTGCCCCCAAGCAAATCTCAATAAACACAACTGACAGGGCTATAGTAATTATACAAATAATTTACAAAACTCTTCATCTTTTTCCTTTCTTTCTTCCTTTCAGGGTGACACCCATGACTTTGAACTGTTGAAGCATCAGCTCTCTGATCCAGATATTAAGGTAGAGGATCATGTTATATACAGTACATGGGATTTTATGTCTAATCAGGAGCCATTAGAGGTTCTGGAATATTTCTTGTTAACTAAAATCTGCTGTTCCTAAATGTTTATACAATAAAATATGAACATTTTGCATGTCTGTGTAACTGAAATGCTAATGCGTCATAAATTAAGTTAATGTAAATAAGTTTTCCAATCTTTTCCTGGCATGTGACTAGTGCTGGGCGGTATACCGGTTCATAACGAAAACCATTTTTTATTTTTGTTATGATATGGATTTTTCTTACGCCACAACACCGGTTTAAATAGCCTAAAAATATTCAGGACGTGGCACAGTGGGAAACTGTTTAAGGGGGGACCTTTTTCACTGCTACACCGCTAAACACGCATGCAATGGAGTACATGCGTAAGCGGAGGTATTGAGCGGTGAAAGATTCAGAAACTGAAGCTGTAGCAGACGATAAAGTCGAACATGACGACACAGAAGAACTTTTGCCAAAAAAAGGAGCCGCGTGTGTTGTCTGGAGATTTTATTTTTAAAAGGTCGGATGTGGGCCACACAGCTATTTACTGCAAATCCTGTCGAGCTAAAGTTGTCGCCGGAGGCAGCAACACGAGCAATTTGCTGCACCACCTTAGCCGCAAACATGCTTTGGAGTACCATGAATGTATGGAACTAAGATTGGCACCCTCCACGTCCTCGGGTAAAACTGAAAAAGCGAGAGGACACTCGAGTCAGACTTCACTTGTAGACGCGTTTGCTGGAGGTACTGCCTACGACAAATAAAGCAAGCGGTGGAGCGAGATAACCAACGCCATTACAATCCATATAGCTAACGTGTCAGTGGACAGAGATTGTTAACATTGAGAGAAAGTGGAGTTGGTTTACAAAAAATATTTACTCTTTATTCTTTTTCTAAGACATGTTCAGTGACAAGCACCTCTGAATATTTTACTAAGTCTAAATGCCTCTTTGGATGGTTGAAAGTATGCTGTCAAAATTATAGTTGAAGTTATCTGCAAAATTTGTTCAATAAAAAGGTTCTCTCTATTTTGACTGCAACTGTCATGCAGTGCGATTCCTTCTCTTCATCAGTGCCACCTCACTTTATGGGGCCATGCAAACCTGCATTAATACTTGTGTGCACATTAAAATGTTTTTTGTACAATTCTCACGACAGTGGAATAGGTTATTCTTAGCCAGTCTACTGCAGTAATTGCAATGGAAAATGTGGTTAATATCCACTCATGCATGGGGAAAAAAAAAAATGCTGTCGAATACCGTGAAACTCATATCATTTTGAAAAATACCGTGATATAGAATTTTGGTCATACCGCCCAGCCCTACATGTGACATAATACAGTTTTGTTCAAAATTCCTGGTATTCGCTTAAAGAGCAGGACTGCACATCTTTCAGTTTCATGGCATAAATCTTTTACCATTATTTACCCAAATTTTATTAGTTAAATAGAGGAATACATTGCATGGTCTGATTAAATAATAGTATGCCCCTAATTATTTTATGAAGTCTGCTTTTTGGCTTTTATTTCTTATTTGCTTCCTGTAATTAATGTTGATATCAAAGCGGTACACCTGCTAAGGAACCACATTAAATGTAACATTTAATGGTGACCCTTTTTCTTGTACTTTTCAGATTTTGTTTCCCCCTCAAATTAACTTTGTGACACAATGTGAACATTAAAATGTACGTTTTCTCTTTAATTCACCTTTTCTGTGGAGTTTGTTCTGTTAATTGTGTCCAAATACTAACAATTAATGATGAGGATAGCAGACACCAGGGCAGGTGACGCTGATTCCTAAAAGGCAGCTACTTTAAATTCTCACTCTGAGGATTCACTTACTTTAGCAAGTGATAATGGTTTGTGCAGCTCTAGTAATCTCCCACTTACTCTGAATAGTAAATTCTGATGACATGATGTACAAGTGTCTTGATGAAGGTTAAATACCAATATGGTGGGATAAACAAAAAAAAAACATGAAAACCCTTAAAAAAAAAAAAAAAAAAGCATTCTGCACCCATAGCTCACAGTCATTTCAATAGCGGTGTCGGCCTGCATTGCTTGCACCAGTTCACACAATAACTTTCACATTCTCTTCCATATACATTTTTTTTTAATCTTACACTTCTCTATTGTGATAAATAAACAATTGCTTTAGTGCTTTCTGGTGTTTCCTGGCAGGATGCCCAGATTATGAATTGGCTTCAAGAGCTGCGAAACTGTGTGACTGAGTTGACCAAGGAGTTTGAACAACTGGTGTTCATTGTTCTGGTGAGTTTTCAGTATGTACCTTCTTAGAGCTGAGGGCTTTGCTCTAAAAACTTTACAGCAATACTTTGTGCTTTTCTTGCTCTTGCTGTTAAAGATACTCCACTGATAGCATAAATGAATGTGCTTGTATTGCCATACAAGTACAGTTAAAGGCTATGTGAAATTAAACAGTTTTGATAAATCTTACTGAATGAGCTAGCAAACAAATAATGCCATAAAGCAGTAGCCTTTTTTTGTATTTTTTTCTTTGAAACAATAACATCTTGTAAATGACTCGCTTAAATTTTGTTTGATGGGCAGAGAAAGCATTCAGATCAAGTTAGATACCAAAAATAAAAAACAAATTGGGTTAAACTGTATGGATTCAGAAAGTATTCAGACCCCCTCACTTTTTACACACTTAATTGTCTTGTAGATTTGACTTTAAATTGCCCATCAATTTACACTCAGTAGCCAATAATGAAAAAGTGAAAATGTTATCGGAAAGGTTTGTAAATCTATTAAAAATGAAACAGAACTCCCTTGCTAATAGAAGAATTCAGACCCTCAGTTTAGTACTTTGTATACGCCCTTTGGTGGTAGTTCAAGCTTCGAGACTCCTTGAGCGAGTCAGTGCAAGCTTTGCACACCCGAATTTGCACAGTTTATCTCATTCCTCCTGACACATCCTCTAAAGCTCTTTCAGATTGGATGGCAAGTGTCTGTAAACTGCCACGTTCAGGTCACTCCACATGTGTTCTAGTCTGAACTTTGTCTTGGTTACTCAAAGATACTCTGAGATTTCTCCTAAAGCGTGTCAGCCTGACTGTGTGCTTCAGACCATCATCCTTCTGAAAGGTGAACTGTCGTCCCTGTCTGAGGTGGCACGCTCTTTGTAGCAAATTTTCTTCAAAGACCTTTCTGTATTTGGCTGCATTCACCTTTCTCTTAATTCTGACCAGTCTCCCTGTACCTGTACCCCCATAACTTGTACTTGTGCAGGTGATGAGCAGTGCCTTGTCTTTGCCAGACGTAATGCTAGGAGTTCTGCCCATTAACATTAATTTTTTTGTCTCATTAGACCAGAGTACTTTAAATGCCATTTTGCAAACTCCAAATAGGCTGTCATATGCCTTTTACTCAGCAGTGGCTTCCTTGTCATTGGTGGAGTGCTGAGTGGTCATTTGGTTCTTAAATCACCTCCCTGACCTTGGGTCATCTTTCCTGGTTGCTCAGTTTGGCTGGACACCCCACTCTAGGAGGAGTTCTGATGGGTCCAAACTTCTTCCATTTCACAATTCTTAAAGCTACTGTACTTCTAGGATCAGTCAAAGGTTTAGAAATGTATTTTATCCCCTTGCCTGGATCTTTGTCTCACCACAGTTTTATTGGGGAGGTCTATGGAGAGTTCCTTAGACTTCACAGTGTAATAAGAAGAGACACGAGGCATGGCAAGGTTTGGGGCAGCCACCCGTTTAATGCGGTATCCTGCCTGCAAAAGCAAATGATTTATGTAATACAAGTTTACACGACAGAGTCCAAAACAGAACTGCCTCCCAGAGCAAAGGCGGGAGGCTTTATAGGACGTTGGGCGGAAGTGACGTCGTCCTCGGGGCCGGGACCGGAAGTGATGTGTCCCGCTTCGAGGTGTTGGCTCCTGGTGGGATTTCCCGGGAAAGACCTGTAGGGAAGTTAGAAAGAGCGTCAGTGTACCCCGCCCCCCACCCGGGCAGATGTATAATCAGTCCTCTGTAAGCCCTTCAGCTGCCTCCTATGCACACATGTGTGACAACAGCTTGGCTTTTATCATAACATGCAGTGTGAATCATGGGGTCTTATATACATACATAAGATTGTGCTTTTCCAATCAATTTAATTTACCATAGGTGGGCTCCAGTCAAGTACTAGACACATCTCAGAGAGACTTAAAACAAACAGAAGCCACTTGAGTACAATTTGAAGTGCCATAGCAAAGAGACTGAATAGTTATAGATATGTGAGATTTCATTCATTCAGTCAGTCAGTCACTGTCCAACCCGCTATATCCTAACACAGGGGGTCTGCTGGAGCCAATCCCAGCCAGCACAGGGCACAAGGTAGGAGCAAATCCCGGGCAGGCCGCCAGCCCACCGCAGGACACACACCCACACACCAAGCACAATTTAGGATCGCCAGTGCACTTAACCTGCATGTCTTTGGACAATGGGAGGAAACCCACGCAGACATGGGGAGAACATGCAAACTCCACGCAAGGAGGACCCGGGAAGTGAACCCAGGTCTTCTTACTGCGAGGCAGCAGCGCTACCCACTGCGCCACCGTGCCGCCCCTATGTGAGATTTCAGTTTTTCATTTTTTCATAAATTTGCAAACCTTTCTGAAAACATGTTTTCACTTTGTCAGTTTCGGGTTATTATATGCTATCATGCTTATTTTATGTTGTGTGCGTCCAGTAATTATTGT
Organism: Polypterus bichir lapradei; assembly: GCA_026402145.1. Classification (NCBI taxonomy): domain Eukaryota; kingdom Metazoa; phylum Chordata; class Cladistia; order Polypteriformes; family Polypteridae; genus Polypterus; species Polypterus bichir. The sequence continues at coordinate 4,451,614 of JANRMT010062861.1, read as the reverse complement.
GCTGAAGGATTTAGGGCTCGTTTATACTTCACGCTCAGAACGCGTACGCACCCGCATCATGGCTGCCACGCGTCCCCAGCGTTCATTTTATGCGTCCTCTGAGCAGGTCCTCAGAAATTAACGCGACGCGTGCGTGAGTTGCAGTACCAGCAAAAAGTCGGGGGGCGCAGTGTGCTAAAAGTCGGAATGTGACGTCAGAGTCTCTGTTTACTATCTACATGTGACAGAAAGCCTCTATGCAGATCCTACGGGGGATCGATGTGCGTGCTTTGCTGTTTGGTGAATGGTTTGATGTGGTGAAGCACAATGCTGAACATACAGATGCATTCGTGGTGATTTTATATTCAAGCGTCGCATATTCCCGATTGTAATGACACGATGCATTTTAAAAGTCTCACATAACATCTTTGTGCCGTCTTTTTTTTTTTTTTTTTTTTGCAACTTAACAACAGCAACATAATGTATATCGCTGTATTTGAGCCACTGAGAAAAAAATAAAGAACACGGTGAAAACGTGTATTTTGTGATTTAAAGTGGAAATTTCGGCTTTAATTTCAAATTGCCCACTTTAACCTCGTAGTTTACTTTATCATTAAAGCAGACGGTTGTAAACGTCATCCCAGTTTTTAATCGCTGCGAGCTTCTTGGACCTGACAGCTGCGGCAAGTAGCAATATATCACCACACAGAAAAATTAAATGTATGATATTTCAACTCTCTGCACATTTAGAATCTTTAGATTTGTACTTGATATCACTTTCATGATTAAATGCATTAAAGTGTGTATGTTACATTTTACATATAATTTCGTTTAAATAATGAATACTGTTAATAATTAATCACATGGGGGAATAATTACACACATGGGGGTGACACGGTGGCGGAGCAGTAGCACTGCTGTCTCGCAGGGAGTTATGTTGCTGGTATATCCTGTTTGTATTCCACACTGTGCTCCGGTTTCCTTCCAAAGATATGCAGATTTGGGGATTTGGTGCCGCTAAAATGACGCTAATGTATGCGAGTGCTTGTATTCACCTTGCGATGAGCAGAGACCTTGTCCATGGATTGTTTCTCAGTCGTGCCCAATGCTTGCTGGAATGGACACATCCCTGGATTTATGGATTTAATCAATAAACATCCTTTTCAGAGATATTGCAGTAAGGTGTTATCGGAATTTAATAGGTGTTTTAGGCAATTCACAACACAGAGAAGCCTAACATGTTCTCACCGTGATAATATCTCGCACTGCCACCTGCTGGATTCCTCCAGATTTACGTAAAGTACGCGCGTAAGTATGAAAACTACAACGCTTGCGTAGCAGGAGCGTCCTCTGCAGCATGCGTCGCGTCGCGTGAAGTATAACTCCGGCCTAACAGTCATTCAAGTCTGAGGTTTGTTGTAATTGATGAGAAAAAAATGGCAAATGTATGTTTTTAAATTATACAGTATCTAGCACACAAGACAATGTGCAAACATGGAAGGGGTCTGCATACGTTTTGAATCCACTGTGTAAATGTTTAACCTTAGTTTTGTAATTTCTACATTGACCCCCAAAACATAGAAACTGGAAAATAACTGCTTAGTTAATTAAGCTAGGAGTCCAATTAAAAACAGAAGGTACTTGGAAGAGAAAGAGGCTCCCCAGGACTGAGTTTGAGGACCACCCTTCTCAAATTCTCACAAAGTCTTACTTGTGTAGAAAACTGAGGAATAATTGAAGTAGTCAGAAAAATTGATTCTAACTCCTAAACTGGCTTGAACAAAAATCTGCATTAACAGTGATACTCCACTTTCCATCTTTATTTTTACATTTGTGCGTAAAGGATTCTTAGTACTCTGTAATAATCTAAAAAATGTCTTCTCTAATCACACATTTAAGTAACTGGGTCAATATTAAAATATGCACGCTCTGAATATCAGTGCTCAGTGTTTATTAATAGTGACTTTTTTTTTCTTCCTATCTGTGCTATTTAATTTTGAAATCAACTTGTTTTTAAATTGTCAGACAATCAACTGCCCAAAGAACCTGTTTTTTTAAAAAAAACCAAACACTTTATTAGCTTAGCGGTGCCCCATAATATTTCTTCTGCCGTCATTTCTGTAACATCTCTTTTGCAGAAAATCCCTTGGCTTGGCAGAAGCCCGGCTGTTATAGAAGTATACCTGGCCTTTTTGGCCAACCTGGTATCGGCTCAGACAGTGTATCTTCGGTCCTGCCTCAGTATGGTGGTGTCCAACTTTACCCCAGGTGAGTGTTTTCTTTCTTGCTTTTGTCCTTTGAAGGAATTTGTGAATGAATGTTAATGTACAAGTGTCATTACTTTGCTTTTTCTTTGCAGGAAGAATCATCATTCGGGAAGACGACGTAGATATTTCTGATTCAGATGATGAAAATGAAAGTAAGCAGGGGTGTTAAGTGTTTAAGGAAAATGTTTTTTCTATGTTGTGGTTAAATGTTGAACAGTTTTAGTTTATGCATTTACAATCAAAGGTGAGTGACTGGTATCATGAAGCATTTTATCTTTTTCAAATGAACATTCAAATAATTTCCTTATCTTAATGGAAGTCTTTAAGCAGGCTGTTATGGTGACTAATCTAAGAGAGTTGATTTGTTTTCCCATTTTCTGAGCAATTGTATATATTATGTTTTGGTGAGTTAGCCCATCTTTTTGCTTTCTTTCCCTCAGACTTGCCAAGGAGCTTTGATTTATGCCATCGTGCTCTACAGATAATAGCTCGATATGTACCATCGTAAGTGTTTACTGTACTTGCACATGTATCCAAAGTCGTTTAATTCACAAAAGAAAGTCTTACATGACGAAATTGTGCTAGAAGTTTTTTATATATATATATATATATATATATATATATATATATATATAATATTTTTTTTTTTTTTTTTTTTTTTTTTTTTTTAGGTAGAACTTCCAGATTTTTGATTCCTATCCTGAGAGAGAAGTTTCCCTTCATCAACAAGTCACCAAAAACACTGGTAAGGGTTCTGACCAACTGTGATGTCTGTTGTCAAAACCTGTGCCCATATTTATCAAACGTCTGAGTAATGATCCCTAGGTGGCTCAAAAATTACTACTTCATGTTCTACTTTTAGTAGTAAGAGTAAACACACTTTATCAGTTTTCCTAATCTGGGCAACTACTCCAAAATTCACCAGGATTTAGGAGAACTTGTAAGCTGTCCTAACTCACTAGCAGCTGTCAGAATATGACATTTAGGTGGAGACTGGCACACAAATCCTGAAGAAAGCTCAGTCTTTTGGAAATGCCAGCCAGCAATGAACTAGTAAAATATCGATTTGACAGAGACGGAAGAATAATCTTAACAAATCTTGTACATCAGTCCATGTGCACAAACATGCCATGCACTGTCATTTGAAATAAAATTGTTGGTAACAGTATTTTTGGCCACAGAAATAATGCAGTTTTACAATAGCAATGATTTGTGTATGTCAAAACCAACCTTTTCTTGAACTTTACACTAAACCTTGAACAGCCATACAATGTATGAGAATTCACAGATCCATACATTTCCCCACCACTCCATGTGAGGTAGTGCTAAAGCAAGCTGCATTCATGCAAATTGACACTCACATGAAGATCATTGCTCTGAGGGTGGTTGAGCACATGTATGTGAATCGCAAGTGATCTCACGGGATCATCACACAGGTGATCATTGGTGCAATTTCTACTGTGGTAAGCCAGTGTGTTACCCTGAAAATAGGCGAGGCAAGGTGTGTGATTGACAGTGTAATGTCACACAGATACACTGCGCTCTCCATTCCTTGAGACCCTGGAACATTCATGTTACACTTTACCAGCCCAAGAAGGTTCAAGAAGGTAGGCAGAGAATCCTGGAACATTGGAAAAATGGAGCCTCACAGAAAATAAAGGGGGGGGGGGGGGGGGGGTCTTGGAGAGAGATGGGGCACCACTGTGGAAGACTGTCCAGAACCCTGGAAGAGTGAACACAACTTCAGAAACTGTGCTGGAATAGCCATGGCTATTTTCAGTATAACTGTTAACCTTATGAGGCATTCTCTATGGCCTAAACAGCAGGAGGGTAAACCTTCTGAAAGTACGGCTGTGGATCAGAATTTGTTAAATAAACATGCCTGTTGTCGGCTTAATTCTCTTGTGGGGTGTGTGTGTATGTGTCAGTCTTTCCAACTCTGTACTTGTTACAGTTGTGAAGAGGCAACAATTGCATGCAGCTTAGCGCAGTATCCTACCTTAACATGTTTTCCTCCTTTTAATATTATTTGATTATTATCATCATCTTTGACGTGAAGCATTAGTATCCAAAAACCATAAAGCACCTTCATGATTTCCAAGGAAACTGCAAAACACCTTCTCAAGTGCCATTTTGTGATTTGGATTGCTGGAAGATTGTGGAGTCATTCATTATTAACCACCTTCTAGTCTGAGCAATTCTCAGAGACTTGATAAATATGGCCACTGTTCATGCTTTGTAAATTTAAAACAATGCTTTCTTACTTTAAAAAAAAAAAAATCTATGGACAAGGAGCAAAAACAGTTTTGGTTAGATTTAATTCTACACAGTAGACTAATGCCAGCTCTCTTATACTGGGTACTAGCAGGAGTACCCGGCATTGCCCGGGAATCTATAACTGGTGAATTTCCCAAATGAAAGAAACAGAACATAGAAAAAGAACAAACAGTTTTCTGATTCACATTTTATTGTAAGTTCCTCTACTTAGGATTGTGTCTGCTGTGGCATTTGAGACGCCCTTGAAATAGACTTTTCTCTGGCGTCTGAAGTGGACCGTGAAATTGTACTTCTTTGTTTTGGTGGCATGGGTATATTCACGTAAAGCAGGAGAATTATAATGTGTTACATGGTATTACGTACAGAATACACACCACAGTGAGATGAATTTACTTTATTTACACTACATTGGAAAGCAAACAAATCATAGACATATATAGTTAGACACCGCATTCACTGTGTTGCCCAGTCGACACGATACGTCAGCGCGTCCGCCCTATTGCGAGTGGTAAAAGTGCCATTTAAACTAATTCATGTAGGCGTGGAAACGGTTTTCAGATGAAAAAACAATAACGTTTAAAACAGTATTGTTTACATACAACAGATTTTGGCGAATCGTTTAAATGTAATTATTTATATCCATTTATACACTAATAAAGGCAATTATTAAATAATACTAATAATAATAATTATTATTAAATAATTCCTCCCATATAAGTAACATTTTGCAGACTGCCTTCTTCCATCTCCGAAACATTTCTAGACTTTGTCCTGTTCTTACGCAACACAGTACTGAAGTATTGATTAATGCCCAAGTCACCTCACGTATAGATCACTGTAATGCTATTCTATCTGGCATCCCACAAAACTTATCCATCACTTACAAGTTCTACAAAATTCTGCTGCCAGGATAATACTTCCGGCTCATATACGTCAGCTCAATTCAATAACACATTTTAAAATACCAAGCTTACTGTTATCTGCTCGAATCAACACCGATTGCTATACTTGGCCATCCAGCGGCGTCACTGTAGCATTCGAACATTCTTAGCCAATCATGCAATACTGCGTCCGCGTTTGCCACGTTCTGTTCTAACTACAGAGGCAGAGTCCCATTGCATGGTTCTAACTTGTATTGAGTCGAGGTATTGTATGGACGCGTACACCATACATACGGGGTATTGACGCGAACTCCATACATATGGATACTATCAAATTATATATAAAGGATAAGATTTCTTAGCTTAACACACTAATATAAAAATGTAGAATGTCTTGTTAAAGCCCATTTAGAAACTTCACTTGCCACAATAGCTTTTGTGACTCATCTTATGAACAGACTTTTGGGTTTTGAGCAGCTATTTCAGTGCCTGATGCTAGTTTACATCTTAAGAGAGAACAACTGTAATCATTTCCAGTGATAACCTCACTTGTTTTGATGTTGAATACAGGAGTGCTATGTCCACAATCTTCTGAGAATAACAGTGAGCTTCCCAGTTCTGCGTCGGGAGATTCTGGAGCTGGTTATTGAAAAGATGCTCAAGCTTGATGTGAGTATCAACTTAATATTGTAGGATTGGGAGACAGGCAGCATAGACGAAGCAATATATAAGTTTCTGTAGCTGAAACTGATAAAATTCTTTGTCACATTGGATAAAACAAACGTTTCTTTTAATTTATGACTGAACATTTCATTTTAAACAGTGAAATAAAAATTTAATGGGCAAAAATATTGATTCCCTTAACCTAATATTTGTAGCACAGGTTTTGCCATCAAGCACTTTCTGTTGCTCTTACTGAGTTTTCTACACTCTTCTTTAGTGTTCTTAGGTTTAATTGGCATCTTCTGAACAGTTGTGAATTTCACCTCTTTCCACAGTTAGTCATTGGGATTCAGATCAGGGCTCCTGTCTTACCCTAATTTCAGCTTTAACCCTTAGACCACCAGAACCGGCTATAGTCGGTTCCCAATGCAGTTTGCTAGCACGCCGGAGCCAAGTGCATTCGCTGAATGCCACAACCGGCTAAAGTCGGTTTCCAGAGCAATTTGGAAGCACGCCAGAGCCGAGTATATTCAGCGACATACATTCATTGAATGCCGCAACTGGCTATAGTCGTTTCCCAGAGCAATTTGCCAGCAAGCGGGAGCTGATCAGCCAGTGCCATATATTTGGTTGAGCAGTCAACTCATGACCACTGCCGGCCCTGGCAGAACTGCAGGCTCACTGTCTCTGGGATTCAGCCGCTGCACTAGCCGAGCCTGCAAGCATCAGCACTTACCTCAGTGTGCTTGCATGCAGCCAGTTCAAGCGCAGTTGGTTTGGTGATTTACTGAATTTCATCAATGGCGTCAGTTGCACCTTGTACATACAATAGATTGTTGCAGTAGTTTTTTTTATTAGTTTTTACTATTCATTGGCAGTGTGTAAAATGAACAGTGTCGCAGTAATTGTGATGCTCTTTGCATGAAAAAAAATGTGTTCCATTACAATTTCACATTTTCATTGTGAATTGTGACGTTTACTTAAAAAGTGCAGCAAAAAAGTATTTGCAGTCCAGGGCTGCATTAACCCCCAAGTATGTGGCAGTTTAAGGGTTAATTGTGAAATTAACTACAGGATTAAAGTTGAAATTTTAAGGTTATAGTTGAAATTTGGACCTTTCTTCTGTAATCGGGTAACTGTGCCCCCAATTTTTCTTTTTTCTTTTCTGTGGCTCTGTTATACACTTCCATATTTATCAGTTTGATGTTTCTCTATTATAAAAACAAATCTTGAGCCGAGACGTGATGGTCTCAGAGCAGGGAGCAAAGTTCCCTCGTCTACGGAAAGGAAAAAATAAAGAAATTTAATTATGGTGTCCTTTGTCATCAGGTTAGTGCTTCACGAAACAGCATTGAGGAAGCAGAGGAGAATGCAGCCCAGCAAGCAGAAGAGATGGCGGTTGCATCCCGAGAAGAATGTCTCTTCAGTATGGTGAGCGGCACTTGAAGTGGAAACAAATAATTAGTGATACTCTGTTGTAAAATTTAGACATTTTCCTCAAACTCAGTGCATTGGGGGTGGGGTTCAGGATTGACTCCCCTTGGAGTTTTAAGTACCTTGATATACAGTATGTATGTTGGTTCCATTATGCCACTGTGGTAAAGGAATAAAGTGTGTACCACTCCTGCTTCAAACCTGTGAGGGTGAGGATCGGTGACTAAGCAAGCTGTCTTTTCATACTCATCAAATAGTGATCATATTTTCAGTATACATCATCATTTTGCATTTTCCATGTGATTAACTTCTGTTTTTTTGAAAAACTGTGAATCAGTTTGTTTCAGAGAATGCTGTCTTCTGCTTTAAATCTTACGTTAAAAGCCATTGAAGTTAAACGGGACATTTTGAACCATCCATTATAGGTAGCCATCTAATAATAATTCTGTTTAAAAGGAATATCAAATTTTAGACAACAAAAAGCTTAAAAAGCCATGCCATACAATTAACACTATTATCTGATAAAGGTATTTCTTTTTCTAACTAGACACTAATGTGAAGTTCATTTATATTCCGGACTTGGGGCCCATTTACACCTAAGCATTTATAGGTTTAATATCCTGTCTTGACCATGGGGTGGTGGACCATACAAAGGAATAATTGATTACTTGTGTTCTTTGTGAAATTCCTTTTTTTAAGTGTTTGTTGAATTTCTCAATTTTGTAACATAGGATGAAGATGAAGATAACGAACATGTTAATCCTCCCACAGATGACAGAAGCATGGCAAACCCTGTGGCAGAACGTCTGGACTACCTCATGGTGATTTTGCTAGCATACGTTAAAGACATCTGCTTTGTGAATGGTAAGGGAAAGGACTGGTGTGCTTTAGTTTTTCAGCAATTGTTTTAATGGATTGTATTAAAATAACACTAGTCCAGTTGAGGACAATTGATTTTGAGCCCCATGTGAAAGACTTTTAAACCTGGTACAGTGGAACCTCGGGTCACGACTGTAATTTGTTCCAAAACTCTGGTCATAACCTGATTTGGTCGTGACCTGAAGTAATTTCCCCCATGGGATTGTATGTAAATACAATTAATCCATTCAAGACCATACAAACTGTATGTAAATATATTTTTTAAAAGATTTTTAAACACAAAAATAGTTAATTATACCATAGAATGCACAGCATAATAGTAAACTAAATGTAAAAACATTGAATAACACTGAGAAAACCTTGAACAGAGAAAAGAAACATTGCAAGAATTCACGCTATAGCCTTACGAACCGCTCGCTGTAAACACTTTTTTTTAAGTTTTAAGCACAGGGAAAAACATGAACATTTGAAAAATCCGTAATTTAATAAACAACCAAGAAAAGTAACATTGCAACAATGCACGCTACGAACCGATCGCTGTAAACAGAAGTGAAGTGGAGGTTAAAATCCAATAGAAAAGTCTTCATTAAATACAACAAGGTTAAAACAATGCTCGAATCAATCTCTTTAAAAATAAGGCCGTTGCATTCTTTAACTGCCTTCTCGGCCTTACGCGGCCAGCTCTCTTCTCTCTCTCGCTCGCGGCACAGGGAGAGACTGAACACGTGTGGAAATCATCGGCGCATACGAACCAGAAGGGAAACTGGCTTATTCGTCACCCGAGTGTGTGGTCGTGAACAGATGCAAAAGTTTGGCGAACTTTTTGGTCATAACTCGATTTGTACGTGGTCCGAGACATTCGTGAACTGAGGTTCCACTGTACTGTATTTCAGGAGCATGTACTGTATGTAAAGGTATGCAATTTTTACTTTTCTTGCTCTGCTGCTTGTCAGAAATTTATTTGTTAAAGGTTTTAGCAGTTATGGTTGTGTACTTGCAGCAACATGGTTGTAGAGAAGGAGAGATAATATCAGATTTTGCTGCTGCAGTCCACCCCTCCAATATACGGGAGCCAGTATTTTTTCAAAAGCAAGCAATAACAGAAAAAGTACAATTTCACTGAAAGATTGAAAATAGCTGACATACCATTAGCTTCTGATGGAGTTGGAATCAGGATTTCCTTATGTATCAGCCGAACTGTCCACTCATACTGGCAGCTGTGGTAGACATGTCTGTTCTGTAGAATTCAATACAGACCATATCTGAAGCCAAATCGTAAAGATGTTCATTCCATCTTAATGTTTTGCCTAAAGCATTTTGATAGGATTAGGGAGGTGGTGTGAAATGAATAAATGATTATCCTCTTTGTTTAATTCAGACTCAAGAAAAAAGTAAAAGGGATGTCTGCCCTGCTTATTATCACAGATACAACAATACCCTTTATTTCTTCATTGAGATAGCAAGTTTATTAAGACATTTTGTATTTATTTATTTTTAACAGATGTGCTGGAGTTAACTCGCACTAAAGAGTTGTACAAGGACCTGATTGCCATCTTTGACAAACTCATCTTACCCACTCATGCCTCCAGTCATGTACAGTTTGTTATCTTCTACCTCTGCAGTTTCAAATTGGTAAGGTGATATTAAAAGGTTTGTCTGGGCACCCATTTTTAGGTTATGGGGATAATACCCCCTCCCGGGGAAAAAACTGTCAATGTCTTGGTCACATGACCATTTCCAATATATTTTAGAACTACATTCTTTTGCTGTTAATTCATATATTTATTTTTAAATGAGTACTCCACTCTTAAAATGTTTTTATATGTTACTTACCCCTTATAGTTTATAATGATGGCCAAGAAAATGTTTTACTATTATGTTTTTACGCAGAATGGATTTAACATTTATGATAGAATACGACCCAATGGTGACTACTGCTGCACAATGGCAAAATGATATGAAAATGTCCAGTGGTTACCATTGCTTTATTTAAAACTAACATGCCTCTAAATGATGAGGAGTTTTCTCCTTTAGATGGGAGAATCTGTGAATGGTGAATTTTAACTTTTAGCTTTGGTGCAGTGCTCTCACAATCCTACTTTTATCCCCAGTAAGGCTGAGATTTAGTTGTATGTACAGTAATCCCTCGCTACTTCGCGGTTCACTTTTCGCGGATTCACGACTTTGCGGGTTTTTAAATATAGTAGTAGTATTTCCTAGTCTAAGAACAACAAAACAAGTTCGGTGACTAAGTGCGTTGTAACACGGGCTGTGATTGGTACATGGGAGGGAGACGACAAATTACAGCTTCCCGCTTTCTAATCGGGCCCGTGATTGGTGCTTTGGTCAACGACGTCATGACCGCCTACAAGTTTGCTCTTCAACCGGAAAAAGAAACAGCGGCAGCAACTGCCGATCACAATGTTTTTGCAGCCTCGCAAAAAAGAGCCAGTTCCTACTACTACTACGGATACACCTTCGGAAACCGTGGAAGAGGTGCCCCAGGAAATGGCACCACCGTCTGAAGAGACGTAAAATACAGTCATCGGCTGCGCAGTAAAAGTCATCATCACCTTCATCGTCATCATTTTTACTGCACAGCATATTCATCACCATCATCACGTCATATATAGGTACGTGTACTTCGCTATACAGTAACTGTAAACGTATCTACCGATTTCATATTGCTTAACAGTTGTCCCTGTTATTAATAGAGTAAAGGGTGGGTTGTAGACCGTACAGGGGAGGGTTTAAAAACGTCCAAATGCACGTTAAATAATTAAATAAAAATGATGTCCCTACTTCGCGGAAATTCAGTTATTGCGGCCGGCCTTGGAACCTATCTCCTGCGATAAACGAGGGATTACTGTACTTATTTTTGGTTCTGCAAAAAAAAAAAAGTGATAGCAAAACACTTATTCTGGAGTCGGATCTCTTTAAATTTGGTTCTCACTGGTTTTGTTAATGATCTGTAGGGCCTCGCAGAAGCCTTCTTGGAACATCTCTGGAAAAAAGTGCAGAGCCCCAACAACCCACCTGTGATCCGGCAATCTGCGGCAGGCTATATTGGCAGCTTCCTTGCCAGAGCCAAGTTTATTCCTATTGTGTAAGTGAAGTGGGAGAAGAGTGTGCATTTTAAATGAAAAGGAATGGGGTCTAATTATATGGGGTCTATATATTATATATCATATATAATGTTTTGTCATTTCAAAAAAAGATTTATAAATTAACAAATGAACTAGATTTCTAATTTAAAGCTCTAGCTGATTACTGGTTGTCTGTTGACAGATTCTTTCCTTATCCTCGGTATATAAACACAGAGCACAAAGAGCTGGATAAAGTAAACAGCTGTTACTAGAAAGTGGCAGATATGAGCGTTTATCACTGTCCTTGCTAATCAGGATTGCCTTACTAACTGGTGACTGTTTCCTTGACTCTTCACCTCAGGACAGTGAAGGCCTGCCTCGATCTCCTGGTCCTCTGGGTCCATCAGTACATTGATAGCCAAGACACAGGCTCAAAGGCCTTCTGTGATGTTATGCTGCATGGGCCTTTCTATGCTGCTTGCCAGGCTATCTTCTACACACTGGTATTCAGACATAGACAGATGGTGGATGGAAACTTACGCTCTGGTTAGTAACAGCTGTGAAACAGTTATAATTTAAGAGATGCCATATTTATTGCATAAGTCATAACAATATATGACATCTCGGTTTGATACATATTAGTGACTTTTTTGTAACGATGCCCGTGATAGCAGGATTAAAAGTAAAATGCTATTGTTTTCAAATCATTACCCGTTACAATATTTTTCACAGGTTTGTATGTTTAGGATGACTTGGAGAAAAAAAAGTGTTAAAAAAATGTAAGATACCTATATCAACATAATTAGAATGAACAAAAGTCAGTACATTTGATTTATAGGTTCCAGCAGAGTTTTTTTTTTTAACTGTGCCTTTCAGATTAACCTTGTTACAACACTGTTACTTTTATATTCAGAAGAAAGAGATTATATTGTTAAAACAATGTACATAATTTCTGTTAGGTCTGGCATATCTTCAGAAACTCAACCTGGAGCGTATTGTCATGTGTCGGCTTAATCCATTGAAGGTTTGCTTACCAGCTGTCACCAACATGTTTGCTGCAATTATGAGGTAAATGCACATTTGGCGATTGCTTATGTTAGTTAAAAAATTTTAAAAACTATTGTCATGAATATTACCAGGAAGTACTAGAATTTAGTTGTTTTGACATATCACTCCCTATCATTATGATATTCTTGTGATATGGAGACCAATGTTGAATATTATTCCAAATGTAAATTTTACACAATATAATATTCATAATCTTTTGATGACACTTGAAATTTGGCTTAGGTACATCCTATTCAATTGATCATCATTGAGATGATTCTACACCTAGTTGGGAATCCACCTGTGGTCAGTTCAATTGAATAGACATGATTAGGGGGAAAAAAAGCATACATCTGTCACATTTGACAGTGTGTATCAGATCAAAACCATGAGGTTGAAGAAATTGCATGTAGAGCCTTAGAGAGAGGATTGTGTCAAGGCACAGATTTAGGGAAGGCTATAAAAGAAAATCCCTGCAGCATTGAAAGTTTCCAAAAGAACAACTGCATTCATAATTCCTGAATAGAAGAAGTTTGGAACGCCCACAACTCTTCGTAGAGCTTGCTGCTTGGCCAAACTGAGCAATCGTGGGAGTAGAGCCTTGGCAAGAGAGTGCTTGCATGCATGCATGCCTGACAACGTCTGGGGTGAGCATGCTCCTAATGAGATGACGGATGGCACCCTGGGGGATTTCCTCCCAGATCTGGACCAGGGCATCACTGAGCTCCTGGACAGGCTGAGGTGCAACCTGGCGGTGTTAGATGGACCAAAACATAATGTCCCAGAGGTGTTCTGTTGGATTGAGGTCAGGCGAGTATGGTGGCCAGTCAATGGTATCAATTCCTTCATCCTCCAGGAACTGCCTGCATACTCTCACAACACAAGGCCGGGCATTGTCATGCACCAGGAGGAACTTGGGACCCACTGCACCAGCATAGGGTCTGACAAAGGGTCCAAGGATTTCATCCCAATACCAAATGGCAGTCAAGGTGCTGTTGTCTAGCCTGTAGAGGTCTGTGCGTCCCTCCATGGATCTGCCTCTCCAGACCATCACTGACCTACCACCAAAACTGTTCATGTTACAGGCAGCATAACGTTCTCCAGACCCTTTCACGTCTGTCACATGTGCTCAGGGTGAACCTGCTCTCATTTGTGAAAAGCACAGTGCGCCAGTGGTGGACCTGCCAATTCTGGTATTCTATGGCAAATGCTATTCAAGCTCCACGGTGCCGGGCATTGAGCACAGGTCCCACTAGAAGACATCTGGTCCTCAAGCCACCCTCATGAAGTCCGTTTCTGATTGTTTGGTCAGAGACATTCACACCAGTGGCCTGCCTGCCACTCATAGGCATTTTGTAGACTCTGGCAGTGCTCATCCTGTTCCTCCTTGCCCAGAGGAGCAGATACCGGTTGGTCCTGCTGATGGGTTAAGGACCTTCTACAGCCCTGTCCAGCTCTCCTAGAGTAACTGCCTGCCTGCCTGTAACTCCTGGAATCTCCTCCGCGCCCTTGAGGTTGTACTAGGGGTTAGGGTAGGGACAGCAAATTGTTGTGCCATCCTGGAGAAGTTGGACTACTTGTGCAACCTCTGTAGGGTCCAGGTATCACCTCAAGCTACCAGTGGTGACACTGACCGTAGCCAAATGCAAAACGAGTGAAAAAACAGGTAAGGAGGGAAAATGTCAGTGGCCTCCACCTGTTAAACCATTCATTCCTGTTTTGGGGATCGTCTCATTGTTGCCCCTCTAGTGCACCTGTTGTTAATTTCATTAACACCAAAGCAGATGAAACTGATTAACAAACCCCTCTGCTACTTAACTGAGCAGATCAATAGCCCAGAAGGTTCACTGACTTGATTCTATACTCTGATTAAAAAGTGTTCCTGTAGTTTTTTTGAGCAGTATATTTCCATAGCCGATGTGCTATTGCCAACTATGCTTTTCCAGATCTTTTTCTTTCACAGACCATGCTAGTAGGGAATAAGAATCGAGAGGTATTATTAGTTTGTTTCTGAGGCACTCTGTTTTAGATATTTTGCAAGTCAATTTACAGTAACTGAGTTGTCATTCTGCTTCTTTTCCTTCTAGGAAGTATCAGCTGGTGTTTTGTTACACAATCATTGAACGTAACAACCGACAGCAGCTGTCAGTTGTGAGGAGCAATGCAATGGGCGATTGTGTGATTGTCCAGTCCAATCCTCTAGACACCTTCTTCCCTTTTGACCCCTATCTGTTGAAACGGTAAGTGTAGAATGCAGGAAAGCAAAATGAAAAGCCAAGGATTATGATTTTTTTTTCTCCTGTTTGTTCTCCAGTTTAAATATTTACCTAAGAAGAAAGTAGAACATCCTGTTTTACCTTTCAAAGCATAAAATGTGGTGAAGGCTAATGAAACATTATTCTGTCTGCTGCCTTTAATCACATTAAGTGTTCATTTTCTTTAATGTGATACACATAAATCATCACTGGTGCAACCAACTGGTTTTAGATGTCATATAGTACAGGCCAAACGTTTGGCCACACCTCCTCATTCAATGTGTTTTCTTTATTTTCATGACCATTTACAGCACTCCATCACTCTCCTTCTTGTTAAAATAGCCCTTACACAGCCTGGAGGTGTGTTTGGGGTCATTGTCCTGTTGAAAAATAAATGATCGTCCAACTAACCTGACTTCTGCACAACACAACTGCTGGTCCCAACCCCATTGATAAAGCAAGAAATTCCACTAAATAACCCTGATAAGGCACACCTGTGAAGTGAAAACCATTTCAGGTGACTACCTGTTGAAGCTCATCGAGAGAATGCCAAGAGTGTGCAAAGCAGTAATCAGAGCAAAGGGTGGCTATTTTGAAGAAACTAGAATAGAAAACATGTTTCCAGTTATTTCACCTTTTTTTGTTAAGTACATAACTCCACATGTGTTCATTCATAGTTTTGATGCCTTCAGTCATGAAAATAAAGAAAACAAATTGAATGAGGAGGTGTGTCCAAACTTTTGGCCTGTACTGTATATCAGTGTAGATACGTATGGATCACATGTCTGTGGTTTCAGGTGATTGCAGTATAAATACACCTCTATTTGGAAGGGTCAACGTTTATTCAGTCAGTATAATGGTCTGACCTACACAATAAAGATAAAGGAGCACTCCAAGCAACTCTATGAAAAGCACAAGTTGGGATGGAGACAAGAAAACGCCTAAGTGGCTGAATATCTGGTTATATCAGTCACTAGCTGTCCCCCGCGGCTACGCTCGCATAGTAGTGAAACAGAACAAACTTTAAAAATCAATAAAAAAAAATGTTAAAGTGTAATTTGTATTGAGAACAATTTATATTGATAGGTTTTCTATCCGAGGGCCTCTTGATATACAATATTTTTGGTTTTCCTATCAGGGGAGAGGACATACAGGTTTTTGGGGAACTAACCCAGATGAAAGCAACATAAAGCTGACCATGTGAGAAGCGTGGTGAGCTATGATCAACCCCTGCCAACTTGAGTGTCTGTCCCTGGGCCTTGTTAATTAACATTACAAGGCAAAGCTTCACCAGGAACTGTAATCTCTTGAATCGAAAGGGCATGTCTGTCGTGATTAGAGGAATGCGAGGAATTAAAACCCTCTCGCCAGTGCCACATCCTGTGATGATTAGTGCCTCTGTGATGTTTTTCTGAAGCGGACAGACCTGGAGACGGTACCACTGCAAAGTCTGGGTGGCCTCAGTTTTCTCAAAAGAATAATCGGTGCTCCTGCTTTCAGTGCTAAGTTGTGGGGTGGCATGCCAGGAGGAGTAATGGAATTTAAAAATTCTGTAGGATAATGAACTGAATCGTTGTGTTCTAGAATGGTATTTATTGAAGTGTATGTCTGAGACAGCATGTCAGATAATTTTGAGCACCAATTGATTCATTTTATGCCTCCTCGGCCCAAAGCCTCTCTCTTTGCTTTGTGCTTATAAATCACTGCCGCAAGCGAACTGTGATATTTGCCGAAATGAGAGAAGTCACAAAATCAACTGGAATGTTCAAGCAAATTCTAGGGAAAAAAACCTGATCTAAATCCGTTAAGTAGTTCTCTCCTGAAAAGTGGACAGACATACAGACCCGACTTGAACGGAAGCTGGCGTGCGAGTGAGGATGGCCCTGCCCGGCTCCCTACTCCTGAGGTCCCACCTCCCCCTCCTCTCGGTCCGCAACTTCTCTCTTTGATTTGTGCTTATTAATTGGCGCCGTAAGCAAACTGTGATACTTAGCGCAATGTGAGAAGTCGCAAAACCAACTGCATTGTTCAAGCAAATTATAGAAAAAAAAAACAGTCTAAATCCATTAATTATTTCTCTTGTGAAAAGTGAACAGACAGATAGACAGACGTTGGATTTTATATGTATATAGAGATGAAGAAATGGAAACAGTGTGGCACAGCTGCAAATCTGCTAGAGTAGATCAACAACAAAAACTGAAGAGGATGAGTGAGGGAGGCCATCAAGTCACCTCTGAGAACTCTGCAGGATTGAGAAGCTCCAGCGGCTAGGATTGGAGAGACGGGGCAGACGACAACTGTTGTCCAGGTACTTCCATTCGCAGCTTTATGGGAAAGTGACAAAGAGAAGAAATGCACAGAACATCTTCCGAAAAGGCACATGGGTGATTCTGTACACAGTGTGAATATCCTGGAGTGGCCAAGTTAAGATTCCAGACCTCAATCCAATTGAGAATTTGTGGCTACATGTGTCAAAGGTTGGTCACTCAGGGTCACTATGACACCTGGCAGGGCCAGAGCAGTTTTACAAAGAAGAATGGGGAGAAATGGCAGTGTGGAGATATGTAAAGCTGGTAGAGGTCTTGTTATGAAGTAAAGATAAACCAGTCTTGTGTTATTCTGTTTGGTTTAGTGATCAGTCTTGTTATTTGTTTATGTTGGTCTCTTTTGTAAGTCGAATGGATAAAAGTGTCTGCTAAGTGAATTAGTGCGTAAATTAATGAAACTGTGGACTTTTCTACTTTTCAATTATAAATTGATAATTAATGATGAGTGATCCCTGGAGAGTTTGCTTTGCTGTGAGTTTGGCGATATTTTATTATAACGAATATTGTTTTATCTACCGTCCCTAAACCCCAAAAACCTGGACTATGCCTGTTAGGTAACATCATGTTTCAGTGTCCTTATATATAATTTGATACTATCCGTATGTATGGTGTTCGCGTCAATACCTCGACTCAATACAAGTTAGAACCATGCAATGGGACTCTGCCTCTGTAGTTAGATCATAACGTGGCAAATGCGGACGCAGTATTGCATGTTTGGCTGAGAATGTTCGGATGCTTCAGTGACGCTGCTGGACGGCCGAGTATAGTAACTCGGTGTTGGTTCAAGCAGATAACAGTAAGTTCGGTTGGTTTTTGGAACGTTGGTTTGGTGGGGCGTACTTTCCAGGACTAACATCGTTGACTGTCTTAAACCCTTCGACAGCCACAGAACTGTAAGTCATTTAGAATGTATCGCCATTTGCTTGGTACGTCGAAATCTATCTTTGGGCAGTTTGGTTTTGGCATCCGTCCTTCTGACATCTATTGGCAAACTGAGTGATGACAGCTGGGTATTAACAACGGTCATTGTTTAAATTTTAGCCAATCTCAGATCTAAAATGACCCCGCCAAAATAATTATTACTCCGACTCTGATTAGAGTCTTAAAATACGGTTTGTTTTGAAAATTTGTTTGCCGGAAAAAAAATCAAATGAGGTACGCCGAAGAGCTGAGTTCACGTCTCACAGCCCCGTTTAAACAGGAAGCTCTTCATTACATCGGCCGAAAAGGTCTATTTTAAGAACAAATCAGTGCCACGATAACAAAATCATTTCAAGGACTTAAAAAAACAAATAATTCTTTGCAGAGAAAGTATGGATTTCACAAACGTAGAATCTGTAGCCCAATTCGATCGGGCTCCCATTAGCTAGTAATTAATATAATTATTTCTGCACTTAGGTCATCTCAAAGAATTTTTATAATTGTGAGATCAGAAAGCCAGCAAATATCCACATTTAATAATAAAAAAAGAAATCTAGCTTGAGCTGTTCACTTGTGTTGGTACCAAAATTTAAAAAAAAAAAAAAGTATTCATACATTCAGTTTAAAGTGTACAAATAGGTGCTACGTGCATCAAACAATAGGGCCATTTAGTAAGTGTCCCTGTGGTGGGCTGGCGCCCTGCCCGGGGTTTGTTTCCTGTCTTGCTCTCTGTATTGGCTGGGATTGGCTCCAGCAGACCCCTGTGACCCTGTAATTAGGACACAGTGGGTTGGATGAATGGATAGTAAGTATCCTGAGAGACTGCAGTATCTCTGCTTTTTGGTTTGGGTGGCCTCAGATCAGTATGACCAAGAGATACAATCAGTGTTGCATCAAATTCGGGCCATTTTATTGATCACTGCTATGCCTCACAAAACACCAATTCGTTTTTGCTGAACCCTAGGGCTCCATGGAGCACAATTTAAGAAACCCTGGCCTAAAGAACGCCTATGTTCATGAAACCCAATCTGTTCATTAAGTGCATTGCATGTGCATTGATCAATTCCGTGCAGACTGCTTCATCAGATTGGTGATGTAAAGGTGAAGAGGACATGAGGGGAAGTGAACGAAACTGATTGCTCATCTTTGTGTCTTCTGTTCTAACCACTTCAGGTCTGGCACAGTTATCCATGGCATTTACCAGGTCTGGGAGGAGACAGATGTGATTGATACTCATGGCAGCAAGCAGCAGATTAAACAGGTAACATTATAGCTATCACTTTAAACCTACAGAAGACATGGGTCAGATTTTAAAATTGAAATTGCGTAAGTGAATTTTGAGATTTTTTGTTAATTCATTCTCAAGCTAGATTCATCAAGTTAACTTGTAAAGACTTTACAGAAGTATAGTTTATGACAACATACAGAATGGCTTTTTACCTGCCTGGTAATATCAGTATCCAGAATATATATTTTTTTTGTTTTGCTTTTACCTTTATATATTGTAATATATGAGTACAGTAATATTTCACTTCAGTTTTAATGAGGCTGATTTCTAATTGTTTACTAGACTATTGGTGATAGCTACAAAATCTTTTTTAATTTTGCTCTGTGTCATGTGAACAGAGACCAACACTAGCCAAAAAAATATCAGCTGCTAGTAGACTTCAAAATGAATGTGTTCAGAGAGCTCCAAAGCATGCAGTGGCAGTAGGCTTTGCCTGCCCCGTGTCATTGAAGATATCATCATGAGCGGATGTGCCAGAGGAGAAATGTTTGCATCCCAAGCATTCTTTTCATTCCAGACCAACATGTTTTCAAACAACTACAGTTTCCTATCTGACTTGCATTTTAGATGCCTATTAATAAGACACAAAAGCAATCCCTTAAAGTTATGGATGTCAACCTGGAGAGTTCAAAGTTTTTCCGTAAGCAGGTGCACATGGCATTGACTCAAGCTGGGATAGAAAATATTTACAGTGTTTGTTTTGGCACCAAAAAAGGCACAAAAAAAAAACAGTTTTCCAAAACATTCTCCAGAGTGCCTCCTTTCATTGTTGGCACACGATAATTAATGGAAATTTTGCGCTGTAAATAAATGCTTTCAGTTCTTTATTGCTGCTGTTGTCTATTTATATCATAGACTACAATTGCCAGGTATCTTAGTTAGTTGAAACTTTTTGTTTTTCTTTTGTCGCTAGTGTCTGGCTTGCTGAGTTGTCGTTGTATATCATGCCTGTGTTTTGTCTTATTTGTCTTACAGTTCAGCATTAAAAGCATACAGTGTAATGAAGGTTAAAGTGATGGGTCTGCAGCTTTATGAATTGAGTATTAATTACAGTACTTGTAAAAAGTATTCATCCCTTTAACGGTTTTCATATTTTATTTTTATTCAACATTGAATCATAGTGGATTTAATTTGGCCTTTCGGTATCAACCAACAGAAAGACTCTTAAAGCTGAAGTGAAAAAAGATCTCTGTAAAGTGGTCTACATTAATTACAAATATAAAAAATTAGGAGTGCTATCTCCCTAGACTTTCTTGTATACTTAGATATGGGGATGGATATTTGAGGAGTAAACTGTAAGACAATGGTTCTATTTTTGTATTACGTACATTAAAGAACCATCAACATCAAATCAAATTAATAATATTTTGAAAAATTATTATAAAAGTAAAGTTGAATAAATCAGACTCTGCAGCTGCATGCATAAAAGGTAAAGTACCACTTAACAGAAATAGCTCAAAGGTTGATGGAAATCTACATTTTGTACCTAATACTTATATGCAAAATTTGGTTGCTCTAACTGAAAACATACTCAGGTTATCGTGTTTACATACACTGACACACTGACATAATTCCAAAAATGTTTTTTTGGAATTCAAAGAGGTCTAAAACATCGAGATTAATAAAAATCTCGAAATGGAATTTTTGGAGGATTCAAATACTTTCCCCATGGTCTAAAACATCGAGACTCATCACAATCTTGACATTGAATCTTTGGTCCATTACAATACTTTCCCAACACTTTCTATACGAGAAAGTAAAAACTCAAAATAACTGATTGCATAAGTATTTACGTAAATTCTCATTGGTGCAGCCAAATGATTTTAGAAGTCACAAAGTTAGTTGTTGATGTACCCTTATGTGGAAGGGTCAGCTTGTGGTGAGCCTCCATGGTAGCCTGACCTCCATGATGAAAACAAAAGAGAACTGCAGGTAAGTTGGTGAAAAGCACAATTTAAGGTTTGGAGGCAAGAACATATCCAAGTCAGCGAATATCCATGTAAATCAATCATCAGTCAGAAACGGAAAGAGTACAGAACAGCTGTAAATCAGCCTCGAGCAGGCCATCCACAAAAACTTAGGAGGACGAGCAAAGGAGACCACCATAAGATCATGGAGAACTCTGAAGAAGTCACAAGCTACAGCGGCCGAGATTGGAGGGACTTTGCAGACTGTTGCAACAACTGTTGCCCTTGTGCTTCCCCAGTCGCAGCTTTATAGGAGAGAGAAAATTCACAGTATATCTCGGCAGAAATCACATGGGAGAGACCCAAAATCAACTGAAGGAAGGTTTTATGGTCTGATGAGACCATGGTTGAGTTTTTTGCATATCCAGCTAAACACACATTATCAAAAACACAGCATCCCCATCCTGAAGCAGGGTGGTGGCAGGATCAGGCTGTGAGGATAGTATTGTGCTGCCGGCCCTAGAAGCCGTGTGAGGGGAAAATGAATGCAGCAAAATATGGAGAAACCCGAGAGGAAAATCTGATACAATCTGCAAGAAACCTGCATGTCAGGAGGAGGTACAACGACCATCAGCGTAAAGCCAAAACTACACTGGAATGGCATCAAGACAACAGTTCTAATGGTTTAGAGTGAGAGTCAGAGAATTTAGAATTTGTAGCTGGACTCGACTAAGGAGATTTACTCTGTCCCTATGACACCTGACAGAGCTTGAGAAATTTTGCAAAGAAGAATAGGAAAAATGGCAGAGCAGATAAAGATGACCCGCAGACAGACTCAAGACTGTCATATCAGCCAAGGGTGCATCCACTAAATGCAGACCTGAAGGGGTGAATACTTAAGAGATCACTTATATTTGCATTTTGTATTTGTAATTAAATTAGACCACTGCAGCGATCAGATTTTCACTTTAACATTAAAGACTCCTTTTTATCTTGATCAGTGTCAAGAAAGCCAAATTATATCCTCTGTGATTCAATTTTGTATAACAGTAAACTGAGAAAACATCCAAAGGGGGTGTCCAACAGCACTGTTTGTAATGCTGTTTTAATACTCTTACTATTAAATTAGATAAACTTTATTAATCCCTAGGATTAAACTTCAGCCAATACTGAATAACGATGACACGCTGGGAGATGTATTCTCACAATCTCCCCTCCTGGCACACTGACAACCACCAAGCCTGCAGCAACTAATTGTCCAAAGTTCCCTGAGTGAACCAACAGAAAATGGCAGATCTCCTTGCCAACAGAAAAGATGTGAAACCAGTGCTCACATTTATAATACTGTACCGATCGTGTAGTTATACCACACTGCTGACAAGAATGTCGCATAAAGAGATTATTTTCCTACAGGTTGTCTAATGTGGTCTACCTAATTCTATGTATAAAATATCCCAGCACTGTACTGTATGTGGGAGAAAATGGACAAATTCTCTGCCAAAGAATGAATTTACACAGATTCCACATTAAGCATGGCAATAGAGATGTTCCTATAGGAGTTCACTTCAGCATCAATGGACACTGTGAGAAGGACTTCAAGGCACAGCAGAAGAGAAGGTGATGGGAAGTTAAACTGATGTTAAAATGTAACACATTACAAATCAAGTCAAGTTGGGGAACATGCCCAGCTACTGTGCATTGTCACACCCACTACATGTCGAAACAGCTCGGGATCCCGGTTGGCAACCCCCCAGGCAGACACGCGGTCCAGTCCTACCCTCCGGAAATTACCCTCTATCTGCCGCCGCCAGGTGTTACGTTGGCGACTCCTTGGCTTGGTTCCAGCCACTTGGGTCCCCAACACTGAGGAGCTTATGACCCGGATCACCCTCAGGGATACGCGCCACATGGCCATAGTGTCGTAACTGACGCTCCCTCACAATGCAGGTAATGTGCCTCATTCGGGACTCCATGAGCAACCGCTCATTCGACACAAAGTCAAACCAACAAGGATTTTCCACAGAGACACAGTACCAGAGGAGTCCAGTCTTCGTCTCTGGTCACTGGATAGCATCCATGTCTCACAACCATATAGTAAGACAACATGGTTTAAATAGAGACATGTGTTTTATGATCAGATATGAGGACTATTTACATCTCCTCTCTGACTGACCCAGCTGATTTGATTACAGATTCATATTGTATGAGAAACTCGTCAAAAACTTCTAAAGTCTTTGTTACAGAGTTATCTTATCAAAAGATCTTGACTATACATTGTTCTGTTCTCCTGCTAAATGAATCTTAGGCTGGAGAGGGCAGTTTATTTTTGGCATCGAAGATGACCCACTTAAAAGGTTTGCAAATGCTGTTTCCTGGTGTATATAAACACAGTGAACTCCAGTTTCTGTACTTCAACTTGCCTGAAGAAGCCTCGAAAGCGTACATATTGTAATCTGCTCAATTAGCCAATTGAAGGTGTCATTTTGCTTCACTTCATTTAATCACAAGGGGATAATTCAAATGCATACTGCAGCAGAAACATAAAAACAAGGATACATATTCACAGGACAAATAATACAATCATTCAATAAGTAAAAAATAAAGTATGTTGTGTAGATCAAAATTAATCAGTGTCTCGGGAATTGTAATTATTATTAGGTAGTACTTTATCAGTCAAGGATGTAATTTAGCTTTTAATATATACTTAATAAATAAGTTAATGAAAATATATTATAACAGACAACAGCACCCCCCCACCCCCAAATGCACAACAGACTGAGTAAAAAAGAAAGAATAGAACTTCTGACGTGGGTAAAGATAATAAGAGCAGTCCCAGTTAGACATTATAAAGGCTTATTTCCATTGGTATAAAAGAGCCACAAGTAGCATTTCACCATACATTTTTGCTGAAAAATTTGTTAGCTAAAAGTTCTTAGAGGCTGGCGTAAAAGTCAGCAGGAAGATACGCAGTGTTGCTCAGAATGGCCATCAGTTATGTCTTCATTCTGTCCTCCATGACTACCTCCAGCAGGTCCAGAGGGTGTACCATAACTGTGCCTGCCTCCTTAATCGGCTTGTTGTTTCTGTGTAGCAATTTTACCATATTATTATTATTATTATTGCTTCAGTTGGTCTCTTAATTGCTTTATGCTTGGGATTTATAAGAAAAGAATTTGTAAGATAAGAAACCTCAGTTATGCACTTCAGTTTTTAAAGTCTATTGGCTTCTCTATTATTTGGTCACTAAATATTTGTATTCCTTTTTACCTACAGGGTTGTAGAGGTGGAGATGAAGATGATGATTTCTTGCGAGGGGAGACCCCCAAGAATGATTCTATGGAAGGGACCACTCCAGGCTCCTATGATTCTCACTTGCGCAGCCCAAGCTCAGTGGGCTCACCCCCCATTGCATTTTTGCAGCGTCCATTCTGAAATTATACCTAGCCAACAGGTTTGTCACAATGGATCTGATATATTTTATGGACCTTACTTTTTTTTTGAAGTGCAAGTCTTGCACTTTGAGACATTTGGATACACATTCATGTGTTTACGATTCTGGCAAAGGCTGGATGAAAGAACAAAGAAAAGTCAATTTTTGTATTTTAGGGCTCTGCATTGGCATAGATAAGTAAGTTTAAATGTTTAACAGTCAAGCAAGAGAGTAGTTCAACTCAGCCTGCCATGCACCCTTTTTCTCTGGAGACCATACTGTACACTGCCCTCTGTGAAATAACATCGAGTGTCACCTCTTCCAGAAACTGACTTGTTGATGGCATTTAAAGAAATCATATCTGTGAGTGCCCTGCAGGGTTGCGGAGCTGGCAATTGCTGTCTGCAGTTCTCTTAATACTTTTGTTGGTAGTCAGTTTTATTCCTTAAGCTGATAGGTCCACACCATGTAGCACAGCAGGTTCATTCTGGACACCAGTAACCCTAATGTTTTGGAGCTGCACTTTCTTATGAGCATTATATATCCCACATTGAATGTCTGTGCCCGGACATGCTGCCACTTTTATGGTGCATCAGATTTTATCGACCTATTGATAAATAGGTGGAAGATGTCTGCTGGAGTCGGATCAAGATTCTGCAACACCACAAGGTGATCTATGGAAACTGTGCTGATTTTATTTTGAACTTAACTAGTTGGTGGCCACAGTGCTTTTTTTTTGTTTCCCTTCCATGTCTGAATCAAATCACATTTTTAAGTGAACTCCAAAGGAAGACAAAACAGAACAAAAGCAAAGATCACTGCATTGAGACTGTTATAGGTAGGTTGTTGATCACGATGAGCTCTCCCTCCTTCTTCTGTAATGATATAGTGTGCTGAGACTGAGGATTTGGGTGTGCTGTGAAAGTTTCTAAACATGAGATGGGTAATTTTAAGTTTGAGGAAAGAAGCCTGAAGCCATACATCTGACCCTATGGGACTGTCACTTTGAAGCACACTACGTGATCTGTTTGAGTATTTGTGTTATACACACAGCTGTTTGTGTCCTATTTAAAGTTAACTGTCATAATGGCACTTTGCTGTTGGATAATTTTTGTACATATTTATATGTATATATGATCTACAAATAAAACTTTATTTGATCTAAGCCTGTGTAATGCAGCAGGACAAATAATTTGGAACTTTTGTGTAGCTACTGTTTACATCAGGGGTGCTGAACTCCAGGCCTTGAGGGCCGCAGTGGCTGCAGGTTTTCATTCTAACTGTCTTCCTAATCAGTGACCATTTTTCACTGCTAATTAAATTCTTTTTCTCTTCATTTTAATAGTCCTGTTTTTAAGGACTCGGTCCTCTGAATTGATTCTTTTCTTCATTAAATGACAGCCAAACAAAAATGAGACGTGAAACGAGCCAACAGATGACCAGCTAAATTGGGGCTTCAAACTCCAACCAATCTCACCCCAATCACTTTCTTAATGAGAAGCCGATTCTTGCTCTTAATTAAACGTGTTATTTAATTCCATGGCTTGTTGCTGCTCTCATTCTGCCACAGCAGACATTTCCAAAACTGTTGATTTTCTCTTTTTTCTAAGAACATCGTCCAAATGTTTTGGTGACCTGAGAGATCAAACTTACTGAGACCATCACCTTTCTTTATTTTCAGATATTGTGTGATGGGCACAAGTGAGTTGGTCATATGGTGGCTCGTTTTGTGTCTCACTATTATTTGGCTGCTAATTAAAGATAAAGAAACTGCAAAGGGGGCTGAGTCAAGTTAATTACAATTAAGGCAAAAGAAAACTGGTCACTAATTAAGAAGATGGTTAGAATGAAAACCTGCAGCCACTGCGGCCCTCCAGGCCCGAAGCTCGACAGCCATGATTTACATGAAACTTCTGCTATCGGCCCACTACTGGAAGGAAGCATTTCTTCCAGGTTTCGGTTGTATGTGTCACTGAAAGAGACTAACTATTTACTTGGCATTAATTATTTGTTTGCTGCGGGTTGAGTCGGTTCAGCTACATGCTGTAGTTATCTTTTCAAATTTTCCTTCCCTGTTACATTGTCATTTTTCTATTATGAAGATGCCCGGTTGGTGGAGGGGTATTTCATTTTGTATATCTGATGTGTGTTGCTATGGAGGATTAGTTTTCTTGATTGCTTTCTCTTGTAGGAGTTTTCAGTAAAGAAAGGGAGGGTGACTTTGCTAAAGATACATTAAAAAGATCAGCATTTCCTTTCAGAACTGTGTAAAGTCAGCAGTGTGTTAGTGAAAGTATCGGTCCCTGTTTTAGCATGTTATCAAATCAGCTGTGACATGCACTTGTTTTGTCGTGTTAGGGTCCTTTGGTGAACTTATTCTCCCTTTTGTACTCTTTATTATGTAGACTTTAACAAAATATCTCAAAAGCCCGTCAGGTACTGTAATTTAGCAATGCCAGGCAATTAGAGTACCAGAACATGCAAGGGAAAAAAGTTACACATTCATTCATGTATTATATAGATTGTACGTTTTATTATGACTAGTGCCATATAAAAGCAAATAGAATGTGGCATTACTGTACAAACCATACAACCTGGTAGGACTAGATGTAAAGTTTCAGGTGGCACGCAGAACTTGTAGTTGCATTTGATTCTCTTCTTAGCCAACTCATCCTCTGCATAGGGCCAAGCAGCCTGCCTCTCTCAATATGGCTGCCATGATAGGGTTGGTCTTCTCAAGGTGGAAAATGTCAGGGAGAGGCAGAGAGACCAAAATGATACCAATTCCTGTTCAAATTCAAAGACCTTTCCAAGGTGGCTCAATTCTTTAGTTACTGATTATATATCCTTAATCATTAAATGAAAAAGAAAGGTTTTGTGTTGGAGCTCCCTGGAAAGTGTCCAGCAGCTAAGCAAATAGAAAGCTCTGTTTAAAGGTCTTCTCTCAAAATGTCAGAAAGACAACAAAACACCAACTGAACTCAAACTACACCTGAAAAACTGAACTGAAAGGGAGCTTCTCCCCCACAGGGTTGCACTTCAATGCTCACCAATCCGTGGCCCTGATGTAATCCAGGGGGGCTGCCTTCTTTATTTTCTCCACTTTTCTTTATTGTAAAAGCTGATATTCCTGCCACTTTGCTCTCTCTGTTTACAGGAAGTTCAACACTAAAATGACTCTGTACTTCCTCAAGTGTCGTAATACTTTGCATAAAGAAGCACTACAACTAAATTACCGTAAAGCTTAAAGGTGCAGATTCAGAAAAAAAAAAAAAAAAAAAGTTTTTTGAGATCAGCTCATTTGCTAATCACCGATCGAGTCATTTGGGGTGAAAGTCAGCCGATCTAGATCAGTAGCCCATCAATCAGAACATCATTACCTGAAATCTGTTAGTTTTAAAGGTTAAAGCATCCCTCATACAGCACTTAGCATTTAGTCAAATCCCGTAGGTTCAGCCACTGTGGTTGTTTTAGGGCTGTGGCTGATCCGAGTCTCCATGCTATTTCCACCACTCCCATCCCTCAATGCCCCTGCAGCAATTCTCCAGTCCTGTCTCAGTCACATGACTTTGCTCTCCCATTCCCTGTCCACCACCCACGCCAGTTCATGCCCGTGGAGTCCAAGGTAACCGTTCCTCCTCGCTTCCCCACCTCTTTGAGCCGATGCATGCCAGGATGGAGACTTCCCGGGAACAACGTACCAAGGCGGATGGAGTTTTGCGGAAAATAGCGTCATAACAGGTGAGTGGCGCCTTAATCACCCCAACTTGAGCATTCTGTAAAATATCTCCCTCGCTCTGTCTTGGGTCCACTACAGCAGTATTTAAAAATTTTTAGTTTTGGTAAACTTGATTGCCGTATCGTCCTTTTCAAAAGTTTTAGAAACCTGCAGGCTAGTGCAGAAAAATATACAATGAAGAAGAAAAACAATAATATGCATGTATCTAGCATTTCATTTTAGTGTTCGTAATATTGATCAACAGTGAAAGAGTTTGTTTCAGTTGAGCCGCTATTGTTCGGTAACCTTTGTTTGTTAAACGGGATGAAGGGAGAAGCAGAGCTGCTCAGCCTTTACGTTGACTTGAAACCATTGGTGTTGTTTTTCTGCGTTTTTGACCAGACGTATGTAATCTGTGAGTTCTGTTTCCCCTGCGTTAGACCCGGATTGAAATGTAACTGTAGACGTCTTGTAAATGCAACAGTGTGGTGTAGTGGTCAAGACTTTGTACTTCTAACCCTGAGGTTGTGGGTTCTGATCCCACTACTGCCACCATGTCACTCTGAGCAAGTTACTTCACCAGCCTGTGCTCCAATTGGACATGCAACCAAATGGATGACGCCTTGGATGAAGATGTCATCTGTAAATGCAATTCGGTGTTTCAAAGAGTACTGCAGTTTCAGGTCAGAGAGAGAGATCAGAAAGGCACTATATAATAGAAATATACAGGAACAGATGGGAAAAGTATTCATATAGGATGGATCACAGTTTGGCATACCGGTTAAGGCTCAGAACTTCAATCCGTAAAGTTGTTGGTTCATAACGAGCTAGTGACACTGTGTGACCCTGAGCAAGTCACTTCACCTGTCTGTGATCTAATTGGAAAAACAAAAGGCATGTACCCAAATTATACTGTATTTTGAACACTGAAAGTCACCTTGGATAAAGGTGTCGGGCAAATAAGTAAATAATAAAAATAGCATTACTGTTTTGACATTAAAAATAATTGATTACATAAACAACTTTTATTTTTATAGCACATTTTCATACAAATAACGGAGCTCAAAGTGCTTTACATGATGAAGAAAGAGAAAAAAGGACAAAGTAAGAATTAAAATAAGACAACACTAATTAACATAGAATAAGAGTAAGGTCCGATGGCCAGGGAGGACAGACAAACCAAAAAAAACTCCAGACGGCTGGAGAAAAAATAAAATCAGCAGGGGGTCCGAGGCCACGAGACCACCCAGCCCCCTCTAGGCATTCTACCTGACATAAATGATCAGTATTCAGGGTTCTCATGGATGGACTTCATGATGACGGTCATGTGGACTTCTGGCCTTTAGTCCATCAATGTAGGGACAGCACGGTGCTTTGATCAGGTGGCGGTGGCGCAGGTTGCCACCACAGAAAACCGGAAAAAGAACAAGAGAGAGTAGGGCTTAGTACGGATTTTGGAGCCACCATGAGTTGGTTTGCTGTGTGGTGGTTGCGGCAGTGCACTGTATCAGTGTGTGCTCCTAGACACACACACACACACACACACACACGAACAGTAATGGTAATTAATTGAATATGCAGAGCATCAGGATTAAATTAAAGTGAAGTTATGAGAAAGCCATGTTACAGTAATGTGTTTTTAGCAGTTTTTTAATGAGCTCCACCGTATCAGCCTGGTGAATTCCTAATGGCAGGCTATTCCAGATTTGAGGTGCCTAACAGCAGATGGCCGCCCGCCTCACCACTTCTTTTAAGTTTAGCTCTTGGAATTCTAAGCAGACCCTCATTTGTAGGTCTAAGGTTACAATTTGGATTATAAGAGGTCAGACACTCTGATATATAAGATGGTGTGAGATTATTTAAGGCTTTGTAAACCATAAGCAATATAAAGCCTTTAGCATATATATATGGAAAATGAATAAACGGGCCCACACAAAAACTATGAATAAATCCACTTGTTAAAATTCACAAATGCTATATTACGGAAGGGGGATTACTGAAATATCCTTTTTAGTTATGCCTAGTAAGAGTTAACAATTTAAGATTAAAAAAAAAAGGCTGTGCTTCAAAACATTTCAATTCCTTGGTGAGGTACGCCAATAAAAAAAGTTTGCGTATCGTGGCCTAGAGCCATTGCCGTGATTGATATTCATCAATAGTCTGCCGTACTTAAGCATTTGCTTTGAATATTAGTTCTGCTATTATCTAAATTCATGCTACGAGGCAGCAGAAACCAAGATCCAGGATCATGTCCAGATTTGGAGCATTGGTTTGTATTAGAGGGGACTCTTTACCTGATGGCACATTTTGGGGGGTTGGTGGTGATGGGGGACCATGGCTTAAAAAGAGTCTGGGAACCCTTGACATAGATCACTGTAGACAGGTCACAAATGAGGAATTCTGTCATCCATCTATCCATCCATTTTCCATACTTGCTCATCCTAAGCCAGGTCGCAGCCAGCAAGCATTGGGCAACAAGGCAGAAACAATCCCTGGAGTGCAAAATACTGTATAACCATTGTTTATGGTTATAAGTAACAGCCCCGTATATCCCAGTAGAGAATGTCGTTAACAAGTGTACTCGATTAACTACAAGACTGACTTTAGCAGATGACTTGTGGAAGGCAAACAAATACCTGCTAATAGATTCGCGGTTTTACCCCGTTGAGTGAAGTAGACTGATTTGGGGCATAATGGACACTGAAACGGGGCTGAGATGAATTTTAGAAGCAAATACAGTATTAACAAGAGCATGCGAAGGGACTTAACACAGGTAGAGTCTGACTCTTGTTAATTAATACGCCATTGTGTGGTGTACGAGGTGCTTAAAATTCCGTCGGAGAAAGGCGGAGAAGAATGCGCTCCGTTCACAATTTATCTTTAGAGACTACAAATCCCGTCAACCTTTGCAAAGTATTAGGATGACGCACGCGCAGTGTTTAATTCGGAAGCGCTGGCCGGCAAGCGCATCGACTGCTTTACGCGGTTCCGCAGGGAATGTTTTAAAATAACCTGAATGTAACAGCATGCCCCTCTTTGTCAACGGTGAAAGGATAGCCTCCCACGGGAGTACCGGTGAATTGTTTAAAAGATATCCCGAGCTGCAGGTAAGCGTGAGTGTCGCAAGGCGACGTTTGTTCCGAATACCGCGGGTAGTGAAGTGGGTGATTAACGAGCCCATTTCCAATGTTTGACGTTTGAGCAGAACTGCTGAAAGGGGATACAGAATCGGCTTTAGAGTGAAATGAGGCTCTTCGGAGGGAAGCAGAAAGCGCTGTCCGCCGGTGAACTTTCAGATACGCGTTTGTTTGCATTCATACCTGCTGGTCATATTTAGTGTCGACTGACCTGGCAGCAGCGCCTGGCCGCTGCTTCTGCTGTTCGGGGTTTTCATCCTTTAGTTCATTCAGCAGCCGGCTTATCCAGTTCAGGGTCACGGAAGGATGGCCCCGCGCTTCTTGTATGTCACCTACCGTTTCAACTCGCGTCTTTTTCTGTCTCCATCTTCACCACAGTGCACTCCTTTATTATTATTATATATATATATATATGTATATGGCTGATACGTTTAGCGAAGGTAACTTGCATGTTTATGATTCAGCACAACCTTCTACAAATCACAGTGGAACTAGATCGCATTCGGAGTCTTTCTCTTTCTGCACACTTTATGTGGCTGCCTTTTGCTAAATTAATCTAAATTTGTCATTTTTACAACAACGCCCAATACAACCAAAATAACCGGACTGTTGAAAGCTTTGCAGATTCTTCCAAAGTGGAAGTTAGCGACTTATTCACAGCAACTGATTTGCCTTCCGCCACCTACTTACTCACACAGCGAGTGCAAACCAGGTTCTTATTCAACATGAACAGTAAGATGGATGGCTTTGTTAAATTACAGTCGAGCTTTACCCGACCCAAGATGGGTACAGGGGCGAAATGGACCTGGCAAAGTTGGCATTTACTCCCACATCAAATGAGTGGTGTTTACTGGCACTGTAGAGGGTTAAATGACATTGGGCCCCTCTCATTTTTGACAGTTCTGAGAAAAGGGAAATAACTTTAAGGTACAGTTAAACTTTTCCCAGTCCAGTGTGGGTATCTGCATGACACTGACTGGCAAAGTTGGTACATTTCAGCCAAAGGATTATTCAGCAAAGTGTGTCAAGAAACGCTACAGGGGCTTTTTTATACCAACAGCAATACGCCTGCATAGCACCTCAGTAGGACTGGGACTGCCAAATCAAAAGTTTTCTTTTCTTTCTTTGTACATTTGTCTTACTTTTTAGTCATTCAGGTATGTGTGTATATACTTATCTATCAATCTATTTATGTATTTATTAAATGTGTATCTGTAAAAAGCCAGATTTCCCCCTTGGGACAAATAAAGGTATATCTGCCTGTCTGTCACCATCTCTTTCATATCTATCTATAATATAGTGCCTTTCACAACTATTATATAGTGCCTTTCATATTTATTATTAAGCGTCTCGCATCTATTTATTATTTAGTGCCTTTCATATCTATCTATCAGTTATATAGTGCCTTTCACATATCTATCATATAGTGCCTTTTGTATCGAATAAAATCTACTATGATGTATTTACTTAAGACTGAAAATTTTCATCACCCAGTACCCTTTAACCTTGTATAAGTGCCTATTATACATCATAGTCCCATTCATTATATATGAACGTGTGCCAACTTTGTCAGACAATTTGACCCATGGAACTGCATGGGCTGCGCAAAACTCGCCTGTAATTTAAAAAAAGCGCGTGTCTTGCCGTTAATGTTGAATAAAGCACAGGTTTGCATGAGCTGCGTGAGAATGTAGCTGACTGAAAGCGAATCTGTTGGTGCAAGTAAGGAGCTGCCAATAAGTAGCTCACGTCAGCCTTGTAATTCTTCTTTGGTGCAAATGGAGAGCATCCCAGCCAGGTTTACTCCTAGAGAACAACAAGAGAAACTGACTGATTGAGGTTGAAACTTTGCCACCCTGACCACAGATATGCCATACTTCCACATGTGCATAGGATTGTTCAGCCAGCCCAAACAAAATCATCACAAAAGCGTTGATAATTGTTGACTTGCCCACGTAAAAGCGCACTTCTACTTGGTACGGCAGAGAAACCATTTACACCTGAAATGTTATCCCCAACAAATGAGGAGGTCAGGGTTCTCAGTTTGTTGACCCTCATAGTAAGACGTTGGTGTGAAAACAGTGACCTCTACTAACGTGCAGATGGTGAGAATACTGAAGGGCTTCAAATATGAAAAGAGGGCAAATGCTAGACGATATGGGAAAAAAAATTACATTAAACTGCCATTCTTTTTCTAACTTGTCTGATATTTTGCATACATAATAACCGTTGCTGTTCTTCCATTTTTGCCAAGTTGTAGTTTATAAAGAGTAGAAAATTAATAAAAAAAGAGACACCACAGAAGGAAATGGAAGAAAAAGTTTACATGCATAGACCTAAAAAATGGATCATAAAAATAACTTGAACATTGCCATGCAGTGTAGACAGCAATTCAAATATGAAACGTTACGTTAGTCGTGCGTTTAGTGAAAGTTCTGGCAGCTGAAGAGCGTTGACTGTAGTGGCATGAGAGGCGATTGCTGCGTGGTAAGTAACACCAGTGCATTCCTGCCATTTTTAAGAAATACAATCATTGTTCATATTTCTAAATTAAACAGTCATTCTAACCCACGAGGGCACTCGAAGGTGGTCACGCCACACACTCGCTCACACAGACCTTTTCTTTGCCATTTTAGATCACAGCCAAGGCCTTCCGCGAGAAGAAGCCAGAGACCATCGACTCGAAGCTCCTGTTGTACGTCCAGCAGAGGGAGTTGGCAGCCACCACGCCCGCTGACAGTGAGACAAATGACATTGGACTGCGTGTTGGGTTTGGCTGCCAAGGCTTCAGTGACATTCACCTGTCATTTGTACATAATGCGGTGGCCCGTGTCTTCAGTTTTGTCCTGCAGTTTGTTTTTAATGGGGTGTGTGTGAATGTGGATGTGTGCTTTACTGGGCCCTGCCATGGACTGGCACCTTGTCCCCACACCCAGTGCTGTTGGGACAGGCTCCATTCCCCCTGAATTGGTTTAAACAGGTGTTGGTAGATGAATGGATGGATGTAAGTTGTTTTAAAAAAAAAAAAAAAAAACTCCTAGATGGGTCTGCAGGAAGCTCCTGGTTATCAAAGCTAACCCTGTCTTCTTTCCCCAGGTTCAGTGACAGTAATTGGCTCAGATGATGCCACAACTTGTCACCTTGTAATACTCCGGCATACTGGTGAGGCTCCTAAACCTCTGCAGTACTGAGTGCTGTTCCTGTGGTGTTTTTTGTTTTGTGTTTGAACTGCGATTTGCTTTTTCTTCAGGCAGTGGAGCAACTTGTCTGGCTCACTGTGATGGGTCCAACACCAGAAGTGAGGTCTCCTTGATCATCAAAGCAGTGAGAGCACTAACTGCAAACCTTAAGGAGGGAAGGTACTTCATAAACTTGATCTGCCCTTCTCAAAGTGTCCTCAAAGTTCCTCATCCTCCTCCTCGTCAAGGAGTCCAGTTGCTTGTCACTTTATTCCGTCTTTGAGTGTGTGCCATGTAGCTTCATCCTCGCCTATTCAGGCTCTGTGTGTTGCTTAAGGTTTCCATTTCTCAAGGTGCCTAAACGAATGAGGTTTCCTCTTCCCTTTCCATGATGGACCAGAGTGCTATGGAGCACCTCTCCTCTCCTCTCTCCCATCCTCTTCTCTGCTATTTGTTCTTGGCTTCTGTTTCTCTCCATTATGTTCTTGAATATTCCATGTGCTATTTAGCTCTTTGCTTTTGGCCATCAGCACCTCCTCTTCCTCCTCCTATAAGTGTATTAAATACACAGACTACAGTGGCACACTTTGGTAGTATTGATCTTCACTGTAGCCATCTTTAAAAGGGGTTGTTTGCCAAGAGCTCTGCATTCATCCGACTTTAGTGTTACCGAAGTGGTGGGCTAACCAGGTGCCTGTCAGAATCGGAATTCACTTTATTGGCCAAATACCGCAATGTGTACGAGGAATTGATAGTATTGGTGCCACATTCAAGGACAATGCAGAACACAAAAGACAAATGTAACATTATAAAATATGATGCAGCTTACCGAGGCAATACACAAAATAAGTAGTGGGGGTTAAACTGTCCACGGAGTGCAGTGTAGTGCAGGTATACACAGATAGCGAGCAGAAGCTCAGACCTGATGTGGCAGAATAGCTGCACTGTTCAGGTGACGTGTTGTGTTTGCTTCCACTGCATCAAGACGTTTGCCAGAGCGAAGCCTTTGGATGATGCCGGGGTGAGTCGTATCAGCAGTTATGTTTGCAGCCCTCTTCCGTACCCTGGGCTCATAGATTAGATTCCCTTATTATCATTGCACAAAGTACAACAAAATTAATTGGCAATCCATTCGGAACATTCTTCTTCTTCTTCTTCTTCTTTCGGCTGCTCCCGTTAGGGGTTGCCACAGCAGATCATCTTCTTCCATACCTTTCTGTCCTCTGTATCTTGTTCTGTCACACCCATCACCTGCATGTCCTCTCTCGGCATATCCATAAACCTTCGCTTAGGCCTTCCTCTCCTCCTCTTACCCGTCAGCTCTATCCTTAGCACCCTTTTCCCAGTATATCCCTCATCTTTCCTCTGCTCAGGTCCAAAACCAATCTCGCCTCTCTGACTTCGTCTCCCAACCGTCCAACTTGGGCTGACCCTCTAATGTCCTCATGTCTAATCCTGTCCATCCTCGTCACACCCAATGCCAATCTTAGCATCTTTAACTCTGCCACCTCCAGCTCTGTCTCCTGCTTTCTGGTCAGTGCCACCGTCTCCAATATATATATATATATATATATATATATATTTATTATATTATAACTAATATATATATGTGTGTGTATGTATACAGGGTGGTCCAGATTTAATTATGCAATTATGAAAAGGCAAACACATCGCACCCGCTGTTTGACTGACAATCGTCTCCCCGCCATTTTGGAATGCAGGGCAAGTGCTGCCATCTATCGGCAACTAAAATATTTTTTTGTGAATTCTCTATGTAATAAACTTAAGTTATAGTGTAATGAAAATTGCATAATTAGATCTGGATCTATATAGATATATATATACATACATACACACAGTACTGGCCAAAAGTTTGGACACACCTCCTCATTCAATGTGTTTTCTTTATTTTCATGACTGAAGGCATCAAAACTATGAATGAACACATGTGGAGTTATGTACTTAACAAAAAAAGGTGAAATAACTGAAAACATGTTTTCTATTCTAGTTTCTTCAAAATAGCCCCCCTTTGCTCTGATTACTGCTTTGCACACTCTTGGCATTCTCTCGATGAGCTTCAACAGGTAGTCACCTGAAATGGTTTTCACTTCACAGGTGTGCCTTATCAGGGTTATTTAGTGGAATTTCTTGCTTTATCAGTGGGGTTGGGACCAGCAGTTGTGTTGTGCAGAAGTCAGGTTAGTTGGACGATCATTTATTTTTCAACAGGACAATGACCCCAAACACACCTCCAGGCTGTGTAAGGGCTCTTTGACCAAGAAGGAGAGTGATGGAGTGCTGTAAATGGTCATGAAAATAAAGAAAACACATTGAATGAGGAGGTGTGTCCAAACTTTTGGCCTGTACTATATGTATATGTGTATATATATATATGTGTGTGTGTATATGTATATGTATGTATATATATATATATATATATATATATAGAGAGAGAGAGAGATGGACACTATATATGGACTTGGGCGTCAGCAAGCCCAATCACAGTCCTGGGTTCAAATAAAGGTTGTTTATTAACCAAAATACCTCTAATATTGTACAAAAAGCACAACCCACAAGTCTTCCTCTTCTCCCTAATACAGTGATCCCTCGCTATATCGCGCTTCGACTTTCGCGGCTTCACTCCATCGCGGATTTTTAATGTAAGCATATCTAAATATATATCACGGATTTTTCGCTGGTTCGCGGATTTCTGCGGGCAATGGGTCTTTTAATTTATGGTACATGCTTTGCCCAGTTGATTTCATACAAGGGACACTATTGGCGGATGGCTGAGAAGCTACCCAATCAGAGCACGTATTACGTATTAAGTAAAACTCCTCAATGATATACGATATGATTCCCGCGCGGTGCTTCGCATAATTAAAAGCTCTAACAGCCCGTATTGATTTTTGATTGTTTGCTTTTCTCTGTCTGTCTCTCTCTGCTCCTGACGGAGGGGGTGTGAGCAGAGGGGCTGTTTGCCTAGAGGATACGGACGCTCCTCTAAAAAATGCTGAAAGACTACCTTCACATTACTCCCTTCCTTGCGGCCGCTTTATCGCAGTGCTTCGCATACTTAAAAGCCCAAAAGCACGTTTTGATTTTTGATTGTTTGCTTTTCTCTCTCTCTGTCTCTGTCTCTCTCTCTGACATTCTCTGCTCCTGATGGCGCTCCTTTGAAGAGGAAGATATATTTGCATTCTTTTAATTGTGAGAAAGAACTGTCATCTCTGTCTTGTCATGGAGCACAGTTTAAACTTTTGACTAAAGGGTGTTATTTCATGTCTAGAGGACTCTAATAATGTTAAAAAACGTATTTAGAAGGTCGTAAACAGGTTTTCTATGCTCTAACTGCTAAAATATTAGATTTATAAATAAAGAATCCTACTTCGCGGAAATTAATTTATCGTGGTAGAGTCTGGAACGGATTAACTGCGATAAACGAGGGTTTACTGTAACTCCCTCACCACTGCACTGCCCTCCTCCAGTCAAGTGTTGCCTCACTACTTCCCAGCTCCGACTCGCCTGAATAAGGGAGTGTGGTTCCTTTTATTACAGACCTGGGAGTACTTTCCAGTGCCAGGGTGATTGGCCAATGAAAGTACTTCCAGGTCACATGGAAGTCCATAATGGGGAGCTTGTCTCCTGACAGCACCCTTTTGTGGCATGCCCTGCTGATTAATTATGGTGCATCGAACTCCGGGGATGCTGCCATCTAGCGTGTTGGGAGAATACAAAACCTCCATCCACATTTTCTCTTTTTTAATGGGCTGTCCTTCCACCTTTTCGGATTCTCTCTACAGGTCTATTCCCTTTCCTGGCTGGGATGTCCGTCCAGCAAATGTGTCATCTAAAATATATACGTGTGTGTGTGCGTATACACACACACACATACATCTATACCCACATACGTGTACATCCATTTAAAAATAGTTAATAAGGTATTGAACAAATGAATAAATAAATAAAACTAACAATGGAATGTAAACATGTGCTGGATGTTCTATTAGTGTTCTAGTGCTTTAGTAATGAAAATCATCTTTGATCAAAACAGATTATTTTTTAATTCTATTTCTGTTGTTTGGTTTGCATATAGCTCTGAATTTAAAACTGTCCTTAAATCTGTTAGTTCTTGCTATAATAGGCCTATAGTCCACCTGAGGGCAGCAGGTCAAACGGATGTGGTTAGTTAGAGCCTATGGTCTTTTCACCGGTTCTGATGATGCGCTGCAGATTGGCCTTCACCTGAACGGTGGCAGCACCAAACCAGACACTTACAGATGAGGTCAGAATGAACTGCCATGTGGAACTGGACTCGTATTGCTTGAGGGAGGTTGAATTTCTTCACCCTTCTCTGATGGGCTTTCTTAATAATAGATGTGATGCTACTGTCCCACTTATGGCTTTGTGACAGATGGTTTTCTGTCTGTCTGTCTGTCACACACACTAGCTGTACAGTCAGTTAACTATGAAGTACGGCATGAACTGATAATGGCGAGTAGACACTAAAGTGGGTGGCTGGGAAGAGAAAATTAATAGTCTGGGTTGAGGTGGAGTCCCAAGTTATCTTTAAATTAGTGACGTTTGTTTAAGAGAACTATCTGACTGTTGCTTTTCCTGCTTTCTTCCTCTGAGTCGCCTTTATTTTCTGTTATGAAAAGACTTCTTTTTCATTTTATTCTATTCCCATTTTGTTTCAGATTTGAGCTTCACCTTATTGGAGGGTTTCTGGATGATTTGAGCACCTCTTGCGATCTAAGCCATCAGCTTTTGGGTAACTACTTACTGATCTTTAATCGTTTCCAATTTTGAATGATGGTGCTGGTTTTTCTTTAATTCTGTTAAATGTTTGCCATTTTCTTCCCTTAATAGCGGCTTTCAGCCAGCAGAAGGAAGACATTCATTTGTTAACATGCTGCATCACAGGTAAGCTTCACTCCTTATTCAAGATATATATATATAATTTTTTTTTAAATAACGTATTTATATATTTCAGGGCTGTTAACAGCTCATCACTGTCATCAGTACAAATTGGAGATAAAAATAGCTGTCATTTATTTGTGATTATTTTCCCTCATATGTACAGTATTGCTTAAAGTGAGTTCAGGATATTTTCAGACCCCTTCAATTCTGCACACTTTGTGTTGTAGATTTCATTTTAAATGGATTAATGCGCCTTTTTTGCTCATCAATCAACACTCAAGGGGCCTTAATGACAAGGTGAAGATATTTTTTCAGAGAGGTTTCCAAATTTATTAAAAATCGAACACTGAAATGTTAATTAGATGCATTCAGACCCTTTGCTGTGGCTCTCCGAGTTGTGCTCAGGTGTCTCCTGTTTGCTTTGATTATCCTTGAGAAGTTTCCAGAACTTGACTGGAGTCCACCTGTGGCCCATTGAACTGATTGGACGTCGTTTAGAAAGGCCCAGGTGTCCCTGAGTATGGAAGGCCCCACCATTCATACTGCATGTCAGGACGAAAATCAAGCTTTGAAGTCCAAGGAACTCTATTTAGATAGATACTTTATTAATCCCAAGGGGAAATTCACATAATCCAGCAGCAGTATACTGATACAAAAAAAAATATATTAAATTAAAGAGTAATAAAAATGAAAAAAAATAAAAATAAAAAAGCAGACAATAACTTTGAGTGATGTTAGCATTTACTCCCCCGATTTATTTAGACCTCCATGATGAAATTGTGGTGAGGCACAGATCAGGGTTAGGGTTACAGCTTTACAAACGTTTTTCTAAAGCCCCATTTTCACGTTGTCATTCTGGGATAGTGAGTGTTGCTTGATGAGGGGCAAAAAAATTAATTTTATTGATTTTGGTATAAAGTTTAGCATAGCAAAACGTGAAGGGGTTTGAATAATTTCTGAAGGCACAATTTGTAATGACCTTTGTACCGTTTCACTTTCTCATTTGGGCAATGGCAGGTAAAGGCCTTGTCCCTTACACAACTTTTCTATCAATTTTAGCTGTAGACTACATTTACTTAATCTTAGCGAGTCGTGGCACACTCATGTGATGCCAGTCGTGTAGAGTGATGCGTCCAGTGCCTCAGCCCAACTAGTCTACTACTCGGGTTTGATTTTTAAGACATAGAGGTGGGCTTTTTGTGTATGAGAGCTGATAACCAATGAGTGCTCAGCTGGAAATACAATGCATCTAATGCAGCTAATGTCTTTGTTATGTTAGATAACCATTCCAGCAATTTTTAGTTGTAGCCTTCATAATCTTAGCCAGTAAGAGGCAGTCATCTAGTGTGGCATACCTGGCGATTGAGACCATTAGACTGTGACTGGCCAGGTTAAAAATTAAACGGGTTTAATTTTCTCGTTAGTTGGAGGGTGGGACGGGCTGTTTACACAGAAGAGCCGACAATTAAATGAACCAATGAATGCTCATCTGGAAGTACAATGCATTGATTATAGTAGTGAGGAATAAGGAACCTCCCAAACAGAAGAGAAGCTCGTCCTTCTGATGCCATAACAGAAAAAGAGAAATAATTAAAAGGCAGAGATTGCTGCAGATATTAACTCTCCGTAAAGTGCCGCTCCCTCAAGCAGGATGCTATTGGCTGTCATTAAACATGACATGGGTGTAAGTTGACCTGGTGCAGCAGCGAGATCAGTGATTGCAATTGGGCAAATCTGGCATGCCCTATGACAAAAAGTCATTTAATGTGACCTCTGCCTTAAGAAAAATAAAGATCACGGGTGTTTTGGACCTTGGAAACAGCAGAGAAGCTCAACTTCTTGAACCATCACCCAGGACCACCTCGTTCTTTATTGTTCACTTGACTTTTATCTGGTCCCCTGATATGCTTGAACAAGTTTCTGACATTTTATTAACCCTTTTATACTACTACTAAGATAGATGCCATATTTTAATGTGTAAAGCAGGGGTCCCCAGAGAGCCCCAGTGGCTGCAGGTTTTCATTCTAACCCTTTTCTTAATTAGTGACCTGTTTTTGCTGCTAATTAACTTCTTTTGAATTCATTTGTGACTTGCTCTTGAAAACTTGGACCCCTTAATTGTTTCTTTTTCCTTAATTAGCAGCCAAGCCATAATGAGATATAAAATGAGCCAAAACATGACCAGCGAACTGTGACCATCATACAATTTCTGA
The DNA here is from genome assembly GCA_026402145.1 of Polypterus bichir lapradei. Taxonomy (NCBI): domain Eukaryota; kingdom Metazoa; phylum Chordata; class Cladistia; order Polypteriformes; family Polypteridae; genus Polypterus; species Polypterus bichir. The sequence goes on along the minus strand of JANRMT010062861.1, from coordinate 4,409,803 downwards.
GAATAATAAAAGATGAAGGTGTCAGGAATGTCGATCTGCTCAGGTCCCCAGAACTTTTGAACGGTGCTCTTAGAAAAGAGAAAATCAACAATTTCGGAAATGTCTGAAGTTGCACAATGAGAGCAGCAACAAGCCACGAAATTAAAGAACGATTTTAATTAACGACAAGACTCGGTGACTGATTAAGCAACTGGTTGGAGTGAAATTGGTTGGAGTTTCAGGCCCTGACTTAGTTGGTCTTCTGTTGGCTCGCTCACTTCACATTTCATTTCTGTTTAAGCAGAAGCAATTCAGGGGAAGAAATCTTATAAAACAAGTCAATTAAAATGAAAAGAAAAGGAGTTAATTGGCAGTACAATCTGTTCACTGTTTCCTTTTAGGGGCGATAGCTCCCTAGTTGGAATAAGTTCTTTTGTAATTGCGGTGTTTTAAGTAACCGAAAACTATATAGATATGATATTAAAAGGCGATATCCCTCCCATAGTGATACGCCGGTAAAAATCACATAAGAGAAAATAACTTAGCTTTCTTTACTGATGATTTAGGCAGCATTACAGACGGGAAGCCTATAGCAAGACAATACCAAGGTGGGATCTTGATCTATACAGTCTGCCATTTTTTGTCGCTGCGCTGGAAGGCTTTTCAGGACGGATGACGATATCGCCCATCCGTCCGTCGGCTTAGCGAGTTCCTCTTAAGTTGAATGAGGAGCCCGACACACACAAAAAAATCTCCTACTCTTAGGAAAATTAATTCTATTAGGAACGGAAACCGACAGAACCTTAGCCCCAATTTGATGTCCTCAGCTGGAGTTGTCTTTTGTGAATTTATAAAAAAAAAAAAAAAAGGAAATAATCACCCCAACAATTCTTTACACAATCAAATATATATAAAATAAATCAAACAAAACAATAAACACCCTTTAAACAATCCTTATCTAATCTATAATAACTATACAAATCCTAAATAATACGCCACCCCCTTAAACACTCTATAATTTACGCCCCAGAAAAGAAAGAAAGCAGGGCAAAGAAACGGGAAAAATATCCTATTTATAAACAGTGCAAATATATTCACATGTACTTAACCTATATTACATCTATATACACATATAAATTAGACACACACACACACATACACACCCAATCCCCACACGTTCCCCAGTCCCTTTTATTTTAAAAGTCTATATTCACACGGCCTTGGAAGTCTGCAGTGAATCCAGCGACCAATCCTGATGTGCGCTGCTGACACGTTTACTGAATTTATATGTAAAGAAGCGAATCTCACCGGCCTGGCGACAGTTCCTTTATTGAAGGATGAAGTCCATCTCACCATGGTGACTCGGCGTTAGCGTCCGTCCATGACCGACGCACGCTCCACAACAGACAAGTAAAGCCGTGAGCTCCGAATATCCTTTTAAGTTAGCAGGCACTCCTTCTCCGTGCTTATTACGGAGTCTTCCTTGCTGTACAGCTGGCTGCTTCTTTCTATTCACCTTCCCAGCTCTTTACTCAAACAGACTTTCTTCTCACTTGCTGCTCCTTCTCTCTCTTCTCCCTTCTTTTTTTTTTTTTTTTAAATACGCGCCTCTTTGCCTTTTTAAAGTCAATTCCCCTTACATCACACCGTAGTACGTTTTAGCAAGGACCCCCAGGCAATAGTTTGGCCCCCTACTCCCCTTAAAGAGATATCCAACAGTCAGTTAATTCCTTGGACATAACCTCTAAAAGGAAGCAAGCGGCAAGAAACGGTTAAAAGCACACCAAAAAAATATGTGACAACCGTTCATATAGGTTCCAAACAAGGGAAGGAGAGGATTCCATTTCATCCCTAACATACAGAAATAGTACAAGGCCCATTTTCGTAGTTGAACCTTTTTTTTCTTCAAATGCTTGCCTAACAGTTCTAAGTGCTGAGTGCCCCTGTGTGCTAACTTTGGCCTGGCCTGTACATGTGATTGGATTTATACAATAATTATTGTACAGAGCACAGTGACATTAAACTTATATTCTTATTACATTCACCAATTAAGAAAAGGGTTAGAATGAAAACCTGCAGCTACTGGGGCCCTTCAGGACCGGCATTGGCGACCCCTGGTGTAAAGTATACCAAAACACTTTATGTGCAATAACCATATTACCCCGTAATGACTATTGGACCCCTAAGTCTCCTTTTTCTTCCACCACTCGCCATACCTGTAAATTTTGACAGCGGCACCGGCCCCCTCAGGCTGCATGCTATTGGCTGTTAGGTGAAAAAACGACAGGCTTGCGATGCTTTGGAAATGTGAAACTGTGCTGAAAAGTCGTCACAAAGCCCCATAATTTGACATGCCCTGCAACGAGGTGGGCACCTGCAGTCATTTCGTCTGACAATCCCCTCCGACAAGACTGGATTGGATCAGATAAACTTGACTGATCCCAAGGGGGAATTTAGAAGCAAACAGCAGGAGAAACAACAAAAATTCAGACTCTCAGGACAAATAATACAGAATATCAATAGGCGCTGTGTAATGTGACATCGACTTTACAGTGTCATGATAAGGCAGTTTGTTTGTATTCTGCTCCTTTTGAGTGACGCAGTATTTGCAACGTTCAAAAAAAAAACAAAAAGTTTGCTGATGATGTTCCTATCGTGGGCTGCATCAGGCGTGGGCAGGAGGAGGAGTATAGGAACCTAATCAAGGACTTTGTTAAAGGGTGCAACTCAAACCACCTACACCTGAACACCAGCAAAACCAAGGAGCTGGTGGTGGATTTTAGGAGACCCAGGCCCCTCCTGGACCCCGTGATCATCAGAGGTGACTGTGCAGAGGGTGCAGACCTATAAATACCTGGGAGTGCAGCTGGATGATAAACTGGACTGAACTGCCAATGCTGATGCTCTGTGCAAGAAAGGACAGAGCCGACTATACTTCCTTAGAAGGCTGGCGTCCTTCAACATCTGCAATAAGATGCTACAGATGTTCTATCAGATGGTTGTGGTAAGTGCCTCCTCCTACGCTGTGGTGTGCTGGGGAGGCAGCATAAAGAAGAGGGACGCCTCACGCCTGGACAAACTGGTGAGGAAGGCAGGCTCTATTGTAGGCACGGAGCTGGACAGTTTGACATCCGTGGCAGAGCGACGGGCGCTGAGCAGGCTCCTGTCAATCATGGAGAATCCACTGAACAGGATCATCTCCAGACAGAGGAGCAGCTTCAGAGACAGACTGCTGTCACCGTCCTGCTCCACTGACAGACTGAGGAGACCCCACACTATGCGACTCTTCAATTCCACCTGGGGGGGTAAACGTTAACATTATACAAAGTTATTGTCTGTTATACCTGCATTGTTATCACTCTTTAATTTAATATTGTTCTTTATCAGTATGCTGCTGCTGGAGTATGTGAATTTCCCCTTGGGATTAATAAAATATCCATCTATCCATTTATCTATACATACACCTGTGAAGACTGCTGTGGCCACAAAAGTAAAACTGAAAGTTGGAGCTGCTGAGCCTGTTGACTGATTTTTGGTCAGCTGCTGCCGGCCAGGAGGTTCAGTGAATTGTGAAAGTTGAAATAATCTGCCACTGTCTCGGTTGTGGTGCTGGTGTACCATGACGCCTTCAAGAGACACGCGGCCTAACCGGGTTTGTGTATTAAAATATTAAAGAACAGTAAATACTGAGCGAGAGCAACATAACAATGTGCCCCAGTCGGTCTCTTCATTCGGGACCGTGAGACCTCTTCAAAAACTGACGCCTGCTTGGAGTGGGCCGGGGATCTGAACAATGTCTGAAGAGAATGCAGATTTTTATTGCAGACAGGTGGAGCAAAGCCTTTTATTAAAGAAGTTGCCTACTTTTAGTAAGTGTTTATGTTTTCTACTAAATTTAGTCGCTGGAGGTGGTTTGGCGGGCAATGCCTTCTGCTTTTGGAGTTTATATTCTACTTGTCTATATGGGCTGTGAAGTGACCCCCAAGGACATAGCACTAGGCCAGATGGAGTCTTTAAGTGGACCTGTGCCCCCTTCCAGGACTGCTTCCAGCTTGGCATCTGTTGCTGCAGGACTAGGCTCTGCTCCCTGTGAACTGGAACCCTAAGAAATGTGTAGGAAATATAAAGGTTCTGCTTTTTATCATTTAATGTCATTAAATATTTTGGCTTTAACTCTTTTAGGGCTGATGTCAACTTTTGTCGAAATTCAGGGGTAGAGGGCGGACATCAGCTGCAAACTGCAACAAAACTTGCCATTACATTTTAGTTTGTCTCTCTTTGCCAGAAGGAAAGTTAGCTTTGTTGATTTGACCTCCATTTCCTGTGCGTGTGTGAGTAGCGAAGAGCCAACGACCTCTAAAATGGCATCGACATCTGGCGAGGGACCAAAGCGAATCCACAAAGCAAAATATTCCGTAGATGACGATTTGCTTATTATCACTGAATTGAACTCTGACGTCTCAGACACGGATTTTGATGCGCGTGATCTGGAGATTGAAAAAAACAAAAGTGACGTACCAGCATCAGCTGATCACTCCCCAGATGATCGTGGTACTGAGCATGTTCGGGTAGCTGATGCACCTACAGCAACGTTCGCTGGGGAGGACCGCCACTTGTGATGACAAGAGATACAAACCAGACTGCATCGTACTGCGACCGCCACCCACCAACCTACCTGACCTGTGAAGACAGCCAGGCTGCTGGCCATCGAGCCGCCCTCCATGCAGCCACCAGAAACAGTGAACAGGTGCCAACAGCCACCACAGAATGCAGCAACAGACATTTTATTTTGATTTATATGTGAAACCATTGCTTTGGATGCTTTTTCTGAAAATGGAGTTTTTTTGGATAAAATATCCAGCCCTCAAAGAGTTAATTACATTTGACCCTTGTTCTGATTTTTTTGCAGAGCTGAATGACAGTGTGGTGTGTGGCATTCACAGGCCTATGGTTTACGGAGTAGGTATGTGGCTCAGACTCTCCTCCACTCTGGTCCTTTCACAGTTGATTTCTTCGTTTTTCCCTTTTTTTCCTTTTGTACCCTTGTCTTGAGAGTTTAACATTTTTTTTTTTTTTTTTTTTAGGCGTGAACGTGAAAACGGGGGAAATCTTTCCAGCAACATTTCCACACAGAGGCCCAGAAGAACTCCTGCGCTCAGCACGAACCTTCACAGGAGGCCAGGTGAATCAGTTTATGGGGGGGGGAAACTGGGGAGGAAAAGGAGAAGGCCCACCAAGTCGATTTGCTGTCTTGTGTCTTCGGATTGGAAGATTCTGAGGTGTCAGTTGGCGTCTGCTCGTGACTGCACCTCCATTCATCTTGGGCCTTCATTGTTAGCTCTATGGGCCATTCACAGCCTTCTGTCCCTGGTTTGACACACTGTCACATCCTGGCCAGACAATATGGGGACATCCCTAAAGAAGCTCAATTTAATACATGCTGAGTGTCCACTTTATTAGGTCTCTCTTGTTGTTCATAGAGTTCTCTACTCAGAAATTTTAAAAGTTTTGTATTCGCTACTTCTCAATCCACATGTTGGGTGTCCAGTTGTCAATGTCGCTCTTCACAGAGTTGCAGGCTCAGAGCACTACAGTAGTGGCCAAAAGTGTCCTAACTACAGGGTCAGGGGTCTGCTGGAGCCAATCCCAGCCAACATGGGGAGCAAGGCAGAAACAAATCCCGGGCAGGGTGCCAGCCCACTGTACGGCACACACTAGGGTTAATTTCGGATCGCCAATGCCCCTAACCTGCATGTTATTGGACTGTGGGAGGAAACCCACGCAGACACGGGGAGAACATACAAACTCCACGCAGGGAGGACCCGGGAAGCAAAGCCAGGTCTCCTAACTGCGAGGCAGCAGTGCCACCACTGCGTCACCGTGCTGCCCATTAGATACCATCCATCCATCCTCCAACCCGCTATATCCTAACTACAGGGTCACTGGGGTCTGTTGGAGCCAATCCCAGCTAACACAGGGCTCAAGGGAGGAAACAAACCCTGGGCAGGGTGCCAGCCCACCACAGGGCACACACATCCACACCAAGCACACACTAGGGACAATTTAGAAACCATTCTACCCCAAAATGACAAACTGGAAACAAGATTTTGGCAAATTTAGTAAAAAAGGAAAAAAAAAAAACTCAAGTATTCAGACCCTTTAGTTGTTGCTGTTATTGAAGCCCTTTTGGCAGTGACTCCGGCCTGAGGTCGTCTTTGATTTGACGAGACAGGCTTCTCAGACCCCCCTTTGGGGTTTGTGTGTCATTCTTCTCCTCGTATCCTATCATCAAGCTCCATCCAGTTTGTGGAGTCCCTCGGTGGACAGCTATTATTAGGGGTCCCCAGAGATGTTTGATTGGGTTAAAGTCCTGGCTCTGGGTGGGCCACTCAAGGATGTTCACAGAGTTTATCCTAAACTGCTCCTGTGTTGGCTTTGCTTGGTGCTCATTGGTCGTAGCCCTGTTAGAACGTAAACGTTCGGCCCAGTCTGAGGTCCACAGCACTTTGAGCAGATTTCCATGAAGGGCCTCTCTTTACTTGGCGGTGTTTTAACTTTCTCTCAGCCCTGACCAGTCTCCCAGTCCCTACTGCTACTGAAACACATCCCCTGAACCAAAGCATGATGACACTGCTACCACCATGCCTTACCCTTATGCAGGTGATGAGTGGGGGCCTGGTTTCCTTCAGACATCACGCTTAGAATAGAGGGACAAACAGTTCATTCTTGGTTTCATCAGAGCAAAGAATCTTGTTTGTCACAGTCAGGCAGTGCTTCAGGTGCCTCTTTGCAAACTCCAAGTGAGCTTTCATGTGTTGTCCACATTAACAGAGTCTTACTGGGAGTTTCTCCCATCTCCACAGAGGTTCTTTGGAGCTCAGCCAGAATGACTATTGGGTCCTTGGTCTCCTTTTTTACCAAGTGCCCCCCAACACCCAAATTGATCAGTTTGGCTGGCCTGCTTACCTCCCAGCTCTAGGTATTTTGGTAGAGTTGAGATTGCAGTATGGTAGCTAACTGGTCCCTTCCTCTTTCCAGATGGTGAACATCTACGACTCGCCAGGAGAACAGATCCGAATCGGCCCCTACAGTTGGCTGTCAAACAAGGACATAAGCGTCTGGCTAGAACAAGATGACCAGACCATACTTAAGGTAGGGGAAGGTGCCCGGCTCCCATTTCTACACATATTACCTGTGGGTGATGAGAGTCCTGAGAGTTGCTAGCTTTAAGAAGTTAAAGGAGCATTCCGCTCCAGAATGAAAGGGTTTGTATCAGTTACCCTGCGTATGTAATGATGAGTGAGAAGAGTTGTCATCTCGTGTTTTCATGGAGATAGGGGGTTAACAAAATTCCTGACTCCATTGACTTGAATGGGTGAGTGAGCCAACGCTTGGTCTTATGGGAAGAGCTGCAATGTTTGGGGGGTGGGGGGTAAGTAGTGATGTCTTTTAAACAATATGATCACACCATTGGCTACCATCATATCATAAACTTTTATCTTCCTTCTCCACGAAAACACGAGATTACAATTTTTTTCCTCAATCATCACTACAAAACAAATGAAGTAACCTATACATTGTTGTTGGAGTACTCCACCCAAAAATAATAATTTTAATGGTTACTTACCTTTGTGTGTTTTGTAGCGATGATTTAGAAAAAAATTTAATCTCATGTTTTAATGGGGAACAGAGATGACAGAAGTTTCTGGTAGAACAGGCATCTATGCTGACCATTGCTGAACAACCGCCAACAATATCACAAACAGCCATGAGGAAAATCTCACGTTACTCATCCTGCCTAATCGACACGTTACGTCATCCAAATGTACACTCATGATGTCCCAAATGCATGCATTTTTCTTAAACCACTTTTGGAAATTGCTCCCGTGAAAGAAAACGGAGTGCACGCACGGATGCCAGTGAACATTTGAGTTGTAAACTTCCCACCCATCACATTCCATTTATATTCATACACCCAGATGGACTACCTCGGATAACTTGGCGGTGATCTATGGAACTGCAGAGGTGACCTGACCCTCAGCTTGTTGAAGAGTCTCAGATATGCACGGGTACGAGGCACATCCTCTTCCTAAAAATGTTTTTTTGAACTTCCAATCAAAATCATTTTAGTGTTAAATAAATTGCCTGTCGCCATGACATATCCTTCAGAATCAGATATTACATCTGACACTACAAACAACAACAACAACATTTATTTATATAGCACATATTCATACAAACAGTAGCTCAAAGTGCTTTACATAATAAAGAATAGAAAAATAAACACAATATGAAAACAAAATAAATCAGCATTAATTAACATCGAATAAGAGTAAGGTCCAATGGCCAGGGGGGACAGAAAAAACAAAATAAAAACTCCAGACGGCTGGAGAAAAAAAAATAAAATCTGTAGGGATTCCAGACCATGAGACCGCCCAGTCCCCACTGGGCATTCTACCTAACATAAATGAAACAGTCCTCTTTGGATTTAGGGTTCTCACGGAAAGGCTTGATGATGATGGTCACGTAGAATTCTGCCTTTTAGTCCATCCATCATTGTTGGAGCATCATGAAGCTTTGAGTAGGTGGAGGTGGCGCAGGCCACCACCACAAAGAAACCGGAAAAAGAAACAGAGAAGAGAGTAGGGGTCAGTACGGGTTGTAGAGCTACCCTGAATAGTTATTATGAGGAAATTGAACATACAGAGTATCAGGATTAAGTTAAATTAAGTTAAATTGAAGTTATAGAAAGGCCATGTTAAAGTAATGTGTTTTCAGCAGTGTTTTAAAGTGCTCCACCGTATCAGCCTGACGAATTCCTATTGGCAGGCTATTCCAGATTTTAGGTGCATAGCAGCAGAAGGCCGCCTCACCACTTCTTTTAAGTTTTGTTCTTGGAATTCTAAGGAGACACTCATTTGAGGATCTGAGGTTACGATTTGGAATATAGGGTGTCAGACACTCCGATATATAAGAAGGGGCGAGATTATTTAAGGCTTTATAAACCATAAGCAGAATTTTAAAGTCAATCCTGAATGACACAGGTAACCAGTGTAGTGACATCAGAACTGGAGAAATGTGTTCGGATTTTCTTTTCCTAGTTAGGATTCTAGCAGCTGCATTCTGCACTAGTTGCAAACGATTTATGTCTTTCTTGGGTAGTCCTGAGAGGAGTGCGTTACAGTAATCTAGTCGACTGAAAACAAACGCGTGAACTAATTTCTAAATCTTTCAGTGATATAAGAGGTCTAACTTTACTTATGTTTCTTAAGTGAAAAAATGCTGTCCTAGTGATCTGATTAATATGCGATTTAAAATTCAGATTACAGTCAACAATTACCCCTAAGCTTTTTACCTCCGTCTTGACTTTTAATCCTAATGTATCCAGTTTATTTCTAATAGCCTCATTGTACCCATTATTGCCAATCACTAAGATTTCAGTTTTCTCTTTATTTAACTTGAGAAAGTTACTATTCATCCATTCTGAGATACAAGTCAGACATTGTGTTAGTGAGTCAATAGAATCGGGGTCATCAGGTGCTACTGATAAATACAGCTGTGTGTCATCAGCATAGCTGTGGTAGCTCACGTTGTGCCTTGAGATAATCTGACCTAACGGAAGCATGTAGATAGGATAACAAACAGGATAGTTCTGTGTGTTAAGAGTCCCCTACCCCTGGTTTTCTTTGTTTAGTTAGAGTGAAACATTTGGCCAGACCACTGTCTTTGCAACCGAAACTGGTCTCCTGTAAAAATACTATCTTGGCATTTAGACTTGTTAAGTGCAAGAGTACTTTCTTTCTCTTTAATTCATGATTGAGACCCTTGACATTCCAGCTCACACAGTTCACTATTTGGTCATGGAAATGTTTCTTCTGAACTTTTGTTGACACTTTGTAGTCTTATGTTTAAGGTGGTACGTTGTGAATACGATAGCTTTGACACAGATTTCATATTATTGCCAAGTGATACAGCTATGAAGCGTATTGTTATGTTGTCACTAAACGTTATCGAGGTATAAGGGATAAAATAGAAATAGCATTGCTCTCTTCCTATCCCCCCCCATAGTGCCTCTGCAAGTCAGCTAAGCCACACTTCGCAAAGTCCCGGTCCTCTGACATACCAAGAGAAGGAGCGTCAAAAGCAGGGGTGTCAAACTCTGGGCCTGGTGGGCCGGAGTGG
>JANRMT010062861.1:4355941-4399542 GCA_026402145.1 Polypterus bichir lapradei | reverse complement strand
TATATATATATATATATATATATATATATATATATATATATATATATATAATCTCTTTCTGTATTTATTTATATCTAGCTATATCTATTTATAGATAGAGCAGGTTTTGCTTTACAAATGGTCCAAAATGCAGGGTTCAAGTAGAATCTTCTTTGCCTTGCCAGAACACGGTGTGACTCGTCATCGTGCATTTCAAAAGAGATTCGAGTTCAGTCTTCTTAGCTCTTTATCTGTTTTCTTTTAACATTTAATCTTTAGTTATACACACGTCTGTCAGTGAACTGTTAGCCAATGAGTAAGCGGTTACTGGACTTGTGACCAATGAATGGTGGCACTTCAGTTCAATGCTTGGTTGCATCAGAGCCCGCTCCATTTTTTTAAATAATATTTTAATTAAAACACATACATTTGGGACATTGTGACAATACGACTGGATGACCTGACATGTTATGTGACACAAGTGAAGCTGAGATGATTTTGCGTGGATGTTTTTGATGTTGTTTGCTGCTGTTTAGCCTTCCTCTTCATGAACGCCCCTTCTTCTGTCTGAATGAACACGTGAGCTTAGTTTTTATTTATTTTATTTATTAATCACTTCATGGGGTAGGTAACATACTTTAAAAAAAAAAAAAAAAAAATCCTTTTTGGTATGCATATTTCTTGAGATGTTGGCATCACGTACTGTACATTCTTATAAAGGTGGCACTGATGTCAGCACTGCACCCACTCTTTTGTGGGCACTCTCAGATGTGCTGTGCCCCACTAACGCCTCTCCCTGTCCTTTCTGCAGCACATGTCCACATCACCCTTGGTGGAGCCTCCTCATTTTGTTACTCACATGAAAGCCACGATTCAGTTCCTCTTGGAGAATCCTCGTGCAGAGACCCTCTTTCCCGGGGGACAGTCACACGTCTACAAAAGAAGTGCACATGGCTTGTGGGATAAAGCAGCTGACTGTGCTGTGCCCGTGCATGGTGGGAACAACTGAAACGGCGTTCATGATAATCGAGTGGCACTTGTGATGTGCAATGTGTAGCTAAATGAGCAGCTCTGGGAGTCTCGAGTGGAGGACATCTGTGGTCTGTGGAGGCAGTACCACCAGAGTGACCTGTTCTGGACACTTTGTGACATTGCCAGCCTGGCCTGCATGTTCCTCCTTGTCCTTCTTCAAGACGTCTCATGATGTTTCACTCCCACTGAGGGGGACCAGAGATTAATTCGCATGTGTAAACCCACACACCGTATTATATATGGGGGGGGTGTGTGTGAAGGGGCTGAATGCTGATGGGAATGGCTTGTGGGGCTGACATAAAGAAGACGCCTCTTGAAATTGCACTAAATCACCATGTAGTTCATCTTCAGCCTCAGGAAACTGCTGGCTCCGGTTTGCTTAGGCCGCAGAATCGAGTCAGGCTCACCTACTAACTCTGGCCTGTGTAGCCCCTCGTCCACGCGACCACTTTATTTGTATTCACTCTGCCTCGTCTGAAGTGCGCCACCATCCAGACCTTTTAGGGGTTTTAACTTACCGACAGAAATAAAATGGTGATACCACATGTCTGTCTTTTGGATTTGTTTCATGTTACTTGTTTTCTTTTACGCACACACAGGACGTCCTCTCAGTCTGCCGATCGCATCGTCTCTTTTTCATAAAACTTCATTAGCGATAGAAGGGGGACAACTCAACTTAAGGAAGTTTTGCGTGCGTAATAATAAAAGCCAAACCAACTTCAAACCCAAGCTGCTGCTGCTCCTTCCTCCTCCTCCTCCTTTCATCTTTTCCCTCTTCTCTATGGGGTCTGTGAATGTTTGGTTTGATTCTGTTCCTTAAAGTTTTGGCTCAGTTTGGTCCTTCTTGACACGCTAACCCTCTTTATTTATCTGGGCTGGGGGCTAGTGCCAGTTTGGGCTGCTTTGCCCCCTCACTTCACCCCCCTCGGTGGCTACATGGCATTTAGAAAATAAAAAAAATAATCAGGAAGGGCAGTTGAAGGGGGGGGGGGGTCAAAAATCCCATCACTCCCAAAGATCGGAGTTGAGATTCATGAAGATTTACACGCCATTGTGTTTTGTTTTATGACTCCGCCCCACTCATTAATATTGATGAGCTACCATTGATTGACAAAGCGCATAGAAAGATTCCTGGAGTCCCTTGCAGCAGGCCACTAGATGGCAGCAGAATACCATCCCTACTGTTAACCATCCTCATAATAAATTTTATTTATATAGCGCCTTTCCTCTGCTCAAGGCACTTACACGGTTATTCATTCAGGCTTAACGCTGCACCTCAGATCACAACGGTTTTAACCCGAGAGACATTTGGGGTTAACCGTTTTTACACCGAATTCCCAGCCCGGGTGTATTTCGGGGTAAACGCCAAGGAGGTTAAGTAGCATCCAGTTGCTACACTCATTTAAAAGAAACTGTGTTTGCAAACTAAAACGATCTCCGCCCACACTGGCGTTTTACAAATGTACGTCCAGTGACAATAAAGTGACCCAAAATGCATGTGACGCCTACACTGAGAACGCACAAAGTGGCAGTGTGTCCTCCTTGAAGGGACTGCCTGCACTGTTGGCCCCAGGGACTGACTTCAAAACTGTAGCCAAATGCTTTGTGCATGAAGGCACCATTAAAACTGCACAACATGACTTGCGCCATGGAAAGCAACTCCTCCATATCGGCCTTGCGACCTCCGGGCCCACCATGCGGTGACCACACCACACGTACAGTTCTGGGATGGGCGAGGCAATGTGGGGTTATTTTTGTTACACGATGTCCCATTTCAGGCTCGGTGACGCAGTGCGCTTTACCCGTCAGAGATGCTGGAGAGCGTGCAGCCTGGCCGGTGGGGGACCTCCCTCGTCCTCTCTGGAGTGCCTTTGAATTCTTTTTATTTCAGGAAGACACAAAGGGGCCCAAATTGCTTTGAAAATGAATTAGCCCTGTGCTTTTGTCTTGAGAAATACTACATTTTAAAGAATAAATAAAAAATAAATACATTTTAAATTCCCAGCCCGGGTGGATTTCGGGGTAAACGCCAAGGAGGTTAAGTAACACCCAGCTGCTACACTTTCATCTAAAAAAAAAAAAAAACGGCGTTTTCAAACCAAAACGATCTCTGCCCGCCCTAGCGTTGTACAAATGTCTCTCCACTGACACTAAAGTGTCCCAAAACGCACACGACGGGCACACTGAGACCGTGCAAGTCGGCAGTGTGTCCTCTTTGAAGGGGTGGCCTACACCGTTGGGCCCAGGATTGACTACCACAACTGTAGCCATCGACCAAATGAGTTGTGTATGAAGGCACCAATGAAACTGCACAACACGACACCCTGCTTGATGTCCGCCATGCTGGAACGTGGTGACCAATCAGAATTGAGAGATTGTAAAGAGCAGAATCCAACCAGGGAGGTGCCACGTAATGAGCCCAACCAATCAGAGCGCAGTTAAAAAAGAGTCTCCGTTTTCACCCATCCACACCTCTAGAGGGCGCTTTCCGGGGCCTAATAGGGTGAAAAACCGACAGTAATATCCACCTTCGTAGTGTGGACACGGCCTTGGACCTGCAGTGCCCACGTCACGTCACGGCCCACCCCAGTTCACAGTTAATAAAATAAACAAGAAAGACGCAAAAGCTTGAAAGTTAAAATTTAATAAAGTAACCAATCAGGACACACCATTTAAAGAGAATTCTTCAGGACGTCAGTTTGTTGTGACTTTCAGACAAAAAGAAATGAAGAGCTGATCAGACAAGCTATTCTGAGAACAGTTAACATGGAAGATTAAACGTGTGTACAAATACAAGATTATCTTTATATTTAAAAAAAACCAGCAAAAAATAAAAGAAGGTGTCATTAAGTTATAAACAATAAACCCCCGTTTTAGCCCTACAGTATATAATATTAAAGCAGTCACAGTTAATTAATGTTCTCCCCGTCCAGTTGTTCTAAATTAATTTACTTCATTGCACCAAGAATACGTAAAAGGCAAAAAAAAAAAAAATAAAAATAAGGAAGACAAGATCACGGTAAGAACAGTTTAGTACTTAATACAAAAATTGCACTTGCCAGATGGTTTTTCGCACGAGGGTCCGGCCTTTTCAAAAATGTCATTTTAGGCAAAAAAAAAGGGGGGGGGGGGGGGAGAAGAAAAACCCACCTCGTTACGGACTGAGGGGGCAGCTGACGGCTTCTCTCCCCAAGGCTGAGGTGCTTCAGGGTTTTTGGGACCCGCAGCTGCGAGTGCCATCTACATATGGGGAGGGTGGGGGAGAAGGGGCGCGAGGCTGGAAGACGCCAATCCGCCGGTGGCCTTCACGTCTTTTAAGCGCCAGGGACAGTCGAACAGAAAAGGTCGCAAGAGGAGGAGGAGGACGGAATTGTACAAAATTTTAATACGGAGTGGGAAACGGGGCTCACCTTTTAGGTTGTGGTGTGGCTGTGCAACCGTCAACCGTGACGGCCATATTAAGGAACCCCTCGAGTGGCCTACCGGCGATTCTGAAGTAACCCACCGGGTCCACCGTGAAGCGACCACACCACACGTACAGGTCTGGGATGGCAAGGCAAGGTGGGGTTACTTTAGTCACGTGATGTCCCGTTTTGGAGTCGGTGACGCAGATGCTGGGGCATGCAGCCTGGCCGGGGGGGTGGGGAACCTCCCTTTCTGGAGTGCCTTTGAATTCTTTTAATTTCAGGAAGACACAAAGGGGCCCAAATTCCTTTGAAAATGAATTAGCCCTGTGCTATTTGTCTTTGAGCGTTTGTAAAAGGACGGCTTGTGGATTTTATTTTTGTGCAACCCCACTTTTGGTAACAGAGGGGATAAGCAGCGTGCCACCCACCTGAGTAGCCAGCAGACTGTAGTTATGTTACTGCATTAGAAATCCCAGGGACAGCTGGGAGGGCAGGAGGACGGGCACACCCTAGAAGAGAAGGGGACATTTTTTCATATTTCAGTCATGACGCCATTCGATTGATCTGTGATTCCATTAATCCCTCCATTTCTCAAACCCGCCTACCCAGAGCAGGGTTGCTGGAGCCGATGCCAACAAGGATTGGGCACAAGCTGGGAACACCACAGGGTGAAGACGCAGACACGTGCATGCCAGCCATCAATTTAGTGTCGCCAATCCACCTGACAACAAGCAAAGGCCATGAGCACCCGGGATGTGAACCTCAGGCTTCTTGTAGCGACGTACCACCATGGTACCCGCGATCACGAGGGCCTAAATCAGACCGGTTATGTCTAATTGATGCTCGCACACATGTCCTGTCCCAGCATGCACAGCAGCACTGCCAGGATGTGATGTGAAGTCTGGTTGTGTAGTGTTGGGCCTGGAGGTGGTCCGAGTGCATTTTAGTGCTGCCGCTGAAATGCCACTTTTATCCTCCATGTTTACAGCGCACCTGTACACCGCATTGCCTCACCCAACACATGACGAAACAGCTTGGGGTCCCAGCTGCCAACCCTCCAGCCAGGCACAAAGTCCAGTTCACCCCCAAGGTTTTGCTGAACAAAGTGCTTATAATTTCGACCCACCCGGTTGCAGTGCCCCTTTACGTATCTCCCAGAGCAGCGCTTCTTGTTTGCCTCACGAGCCACTTTTGCCTGATTTGTATTTTGGAGACCCTGAACTGCCTCTGACCCTCAGCCCGTGGGGATTTTTGGGGGGTTAGGTGTTCAGGGTGTATTTTTGGGAATTGGGTCCCCTTGCAGAACTGCAGACGCAGGTCCGAACCAAGCAATGCCATTTGACTGGTGGCAGTGACCCATCATGAGACCACACCGTGGGCCTTTCCAGTCAGGTGCCATTGTGAATCTCGACCTGGCGTGACCCAAATTCAGACAACACGTGATGGCCCCTAGAAAGAGACGCCAGTGAGTGGCGACGTGTGGCCGTATGCACTCTGGGGGGTCAGAGTGCGTCATTTCACAACTTCAGCTTTGCCCCCTTTGTATTTTAAGCTCAGACTTTAGTGTGTTTTGGTTTTTTTTGGCTTGTGAGGCAGCGGCCAGACAGACACTTCAGGTTGAGGTGACAACATGGCCCCCCCGTAAGACCCCAGGGTCCCGTCTTCTTACCCCCCATACCATTGATGGCTTAATGAATGATGCCCCACATCTTCCTAATAGCACCTTTGCTTCTGCTAAAGAGTATGGAGGGAGTAACGTGACCGCCGGTGGGCTCGGGCTGCTCTGCTCGTCACATGGCTGTGCTTCACTGGTCACTTCACATGTGGATGTTTATCCCTGACAATACAGTCTGCCCTTCATAACCGGGCCATGATGAAGAACACGTGCCTTCAGCTTGTGGCCTTGACTGAAAGTGACATGTTCTAAAATTTCAAGGGGTGGCGGCTGGCACTAATGCCAAGGCAGCGTTCATGGGCACCATCAGCACATTGCATGAAAGTTAGTACCATGACCGAGCGTCCAAGCAGAGCAAAGTCAGAGTGTGAAATGGGTGAGGCCACTGCTGGAACCGAGCACACCAAACATAAAAAGTCTGACCATCGGCCTGCCATCTTTATTATAATTAGGGGACTACGTGAGAGGAGCACAGCGACCAGCATCCTCAGCATACAAATGGTCAGAGTGACAGATCGAAACTGATGGGCAGCACAGACCACCAATGGGCAGACCACTTTAAATAGGAAAAAAGAAAGTGTCTTTTAGTGTTGTACCCCAAAACTGCCAGTTGGCAGCTAAAAGTCACGTGGTGCGACCTGGCATTTTATGTGGCACAAACGCATTGCTGCTTCGAGGCCAATGAGAAATGTCCAGACGTGTAGTGCAAACTGAGGCGTGCTAGGTGGCACCAAGCACTGCCGTATTCGGGATGGTGTGAATTAGTGTTTTACAAATGAGTGCCACCTGGTGGGTGGGTGGGTACACAGAGTGGCAATGGCTAAAGGTGACATGAAAAGACAACAGAATGGGTCACAGCCCTGACCAGGCCTAATTCACTGCTGTGCGGATTTTTAATATTTGTCTTCCTCTTTGATTCTGGGTTGCTACAGACTGGCGCACACATAACAGGGGCGCATTGAGCTGAAAAGGATATCACGCCATGAAACCCCCCCCCCAACTATCCTCCCTCCACCAATCGGGGTAAGTCCGTCCCCTCCACTTCCTTCAGCGTGTGCTCCCCGAGCACGGCCGAGGTCTATCTCAAGCTGTCCACACTCTCCGTTTTCCCTTCTACTTGTGTCTGCTCGCTTCCTTCACTTGGCGTCCTCTCGTCACTCGGATCCTCCCTCTGGGGAGACTCTGGCTGCGTCTCCTGCTGTTCGAAGACATCTTCCCTTGCGGGGGTGCCATCCTGAAGGTCCACTTCCTTGTCAGGCTCCTCTGGATGTCCTACTGAGCTCGTCTCGCTAACGGCGTCACCGCTGGGTCTCGAGCGACGGAACAGTTTCTCACCTGGGGATGGACAAATGCATGGCTGTGAGGAATCCTCTGGTTTTGTACTTCAAAACTCCATGTTGATTATTTAAAATAAAAACGGGCAGGACCCTCCTCAGGGCTGCACTGAGACTCGTGAAGGACGGGACCCTGAAGGGGGGGCAGGCTCCAACACC
Organism: Polypterus bichir lapradei; assembly: GCA_026402145.1. Lineage (NCBI taxonomy): Eukaryota > Metazoa > Chordata > Cladistia > Polypteriformes > Polypteridae > Polypterus > Polypterus bichir. The sequence goes on along the minus strand of JANRMT010062861.1, from coordinate 4,391,956 downwards.
ACAGAGCATCTGCCATGAAGTCAAGTGCAACCTTACCTGGCATCCGCCGTTTTGTGCGAGATGAGGTGGGGGTGGGTGGTGGCGTCCCTCGGGCACTTTGAGCCTTCATGGTGTAGGTCTGCTCGGTGGAGTCCAAGGATCCTACGGGAGGTCAAACAAGAAGAAGAAAAAAGGGTTAAACCCTTTTGACAAACGGGTGGACTCATATACCGCGGGGAAAATACGTATTGAACGCGTCAACATGTTTCTCGGTCAATATATTTCTAATGGGGCTGTTGACGTGAAATTTACACCAGACGTCGGTAACAACCGAGTAGTCCAAAACAAAGAAGGCCATAAATGAAGTTCTCTCTCTCTATATATATTTATTAAATCTAACGTGTGTCTGTCTATCTGGCCGCTTTTCACAGGGTGGTCCAGATCTAATTATGCAGATCCAGATCGTCTGGATGACTTTGATTTATGCGGGGACAATTCCAGTTTGGCACAAAGACGATTCTTCATGTTGTCAGCTTGCACACTTCTCGATGGTCTTAATAAGTTATAGCATAATGACAATTGCATAATTAGATCTGGACCACCCTATACTTAACGGATTTAGATTGACCCCTTCTCTCATCGCACTAAGTATCATAGTTCGCTTGCGGTGCCGATCTATTTGCGCAAATCTGAGAGGCATGCAGCGGGGCCCTTCTCACTCACACACCAGCCTCTGGGCATATCTTACCTCAGCTTTGCTAGTGAACAACAGAGTTGGGGTCTGTCTGTCTGCTTTTCATGAGAGAACTACTTAACGGATTTAGATGCGGTTATTTTCTAGAATTTACTTGAACATTCCGGTTGATTTTGTGACTTCTCTCATCACGCTAAGTATCACAGTTCACTTGTGGTACCAATTTATTTGCACGAATCCGATAGAAACACAGTGGCCAGATGGGGGCGGGGCCTCTGGGCGTACCTTACTTCTGTTTAGCGAGAGAACTACTTAATGGATTTAGATCGGGTTATTTTCTAAAAATTAGGGTTAGGGTTAATCAACATTCCAGTTGATTTTGTGACTTCTCTCATCACGCTCAGTATCACAGTTCACTTGTGGTACCGATTTATTTGCACGAATCTGAGAGAAACACAGCGGCCAGATGGGGTGGGGCCTCGGGGCGTACCTTACCTCTGTTTAGCGAGCGAACAACAGAACTACTTAACGGATTTATATATATATATATTTTTTCTGTAATTTGCTTGAACATTCCGGTTGATTTTGCAACTTCTCTCATCACGCTAAGAATCAGAGTTCACCTGCAGGATCGATATATTCGCGTTAAGCCGAGACAAGAGGCTGTGGGCCGAGGGGAGGGGGAAGCGTGACGTCAGGAGTGGGGAGCTGGACGGGGCCCTCCTTGTAGTCGCAGGGCACAGCTAGTTAGAAATATATTTACTGAGTAACACGTTGCCACATTCAATACTTATTTTCCCCGCTGTAAATGGTTTTCAGTAAAGTGATGGAGAGAAGCTGGCATAGGCGCCGGGCATACGTTGCAGTGAAAACACAGTGGGTGTTTACATGTGGAGCAGGTTTTCTGTGGGCCTGCTGACCACTCACCTACCTGCGGCCAGGTTAAAGGTCCTTCCTTTGATGGAGCTCTGCACAGGAGAAAACCAATTGAGGACGGAGCCCACCACTGGAATCTGACGTAGTACTCCCTAGGAGGTGTGAAGGAGACAGAAACAAAATTGGCAAACAGTGAGAGTTGGGAGTATCAGAGAGCAGGCCTTGAGAGGCAAAAAATGAGAAATGGAACAAATCCCATCAAAGATGACAAAGACCCCCAAGTGAGGTCTATTAACGAGATCCAGGTCAGAGGGCATAGGTAGTAAAAACTCCAAATAAAATTGACGAGACTGGACCCCCAGCTATCATTACCTCCTGTAGACCCCCCCCCCCCCCCTTCTACCACAGGTTCTCACCTCCTCCAAAAGCTTCTCCTCACTGGCTTTCTGTAGCTGCAGCTCCGCCTCCAGAATTCCCTTCCTCACCACTTCGGTCATGTTCTCCAGGAGCTGCGCAACACAAGTTAAGATGAATTAGCCAATCGGTTAGGTGACCCTTGGGTTCCCCAGGATGAATCCATGAATGATCTTAATGGAAGAGAACCGTCCACAGTAACACCCGAGGCCCCAGCAGAAGTGAGAAAGTCTTACAGGTGTACACTACAGGCCGCTGGAGTTTGTACCCTCAGGAAATCCCCTCCTCTTTTAATGTTTCTCAGCTTGACCACCAGGCAGAGAGGTTTGGGTGTGGGGTGGTGCCCGACATAAGGCTATTCGGGCCTGCCCAGTACAGTTGAATTTGCTCAGTGAGACAACCCCAGCTGAGCTCCTCATGCTGCCCAAGAAGGTTGCGGCGGTGGTGGGTCTCAAACACACAGGGTCTTCAGACTTCCTCTTTATCACAAGTGGAGAAGCTGCAGCTAAGTGACTCAGGGGGCCCCTGCCCCCCCGGCCAACCTCTCCGTGTGAGGATGTGAAACTTTGAATTCCTGAGTAGACACAAAAGGTAATGTGGTCTGGTGGTGGTTAATGAGTGTAATGGGATTGCCGAGCACAGCCAGGGTATAAAGGGGGGATCTGCACAAGAGGCCATTGGATCAAGGCGGGCGGGTTCACCTTTAGCAGAACTGAATAAACTTCTGCTTACTGAGGCGGAGGCCCTCTGTTCCATGTGAGGATATGAAATGGAGAGGGGCAATGACCTCAAAGAGACTCCTCACAGGTGACACGGCGTGTGACTAACCAGGTCACCTGACTTACCAGTGTGGACAACTGCAGTTAGTGACTCAATGTGGATACAAAGAACTATTAACGTGGGCCAGATGGGGCGAAGTCCTGAGCAGAGACAAATGGCGCCGTTGTTCAATTTTCTGGCGGCGAGAGTAATGGGAGGGCAGAGCGCAGCGAGGCTGTAAGAGAGATTAAATGTCTGCATTTAGGAACTCCAATAGGGCCGGGGGGGTTCACTTTTAGCACTGCAGCTTAGTGACATGAAGGTCCCAGGCTCACAGAAAGCCTCCTTGAGTAGACATTAAGTGGAGAAGGACGGCGGCCTAAGAGATTTCTCGCCAGTGACGAGAGACTTGAGCTCACAACGTCGTTCCTAATCCTGGGCAGAAACGACGGGATCTGGAATTGTGCCTGCCATTTCATGTATTGTCATCAATGGACTGTGGTCTACGTGGCACTGTCACCACTAGTGGGTAGTGACAGCAGGCTGAGAGAGTTTGGCTTTTTAATAGCCAGTGGTCGTGGGTTTGGGAACATGGAGGGCCCTGTCCTGGGGCAGGGGGCACTGTGGGCCGAGTCCCCAGGGGTCTGATAGCCTTGATGTGGAGATGGGCTGCTGTGTCTGTGAGTGACTGGGCCAAGACTCTATAAAAGTACCCACTGCACCCCCAAGAGCTATGCACGATTATAATTGGCGTCGGCCCACACTCCTGGCTCCAGGGTCCTCCGAATGCCCAGTGTGGAGTGTGCAGGTTCTTGCTGTGTCTGCATGGGTGTCCTCCCACCTGCCAGATCCATGCATGTCAGTTTGACTGGTGACTCTAAAATGAGTTTGGACATGTGTGATCAGGCGTCCTATGGACTGTTGCCCTGTTCCAGACTGGTTGGTGCTGCCAGGAGAGGCTGCAGCCCCTCAGGACCCTAACCTTGGTTAAACAGGTTGTCACCATACAATGCTACAGCCACCCACCACTTTCAGCGGAAGTCATGCTGGTCGTTTTATGGATTTGTCTAACCTGAGCTGACCAGTTACACGGCGGGTATTCAAAATACGCCGGACAAGTCAGTGGGGCACACCAGCTGGCATAATGCATGGCTAGGAGACCCAAGCCAATACAGTATGGAAGGGCTCTTTCTGGGCTGAAGGCCCCCTAAACCTCGCCGTTAGTTTCCCCGTTCTTACCTTTGAGTTCTCCTCGATCTCCCTGCCAGTGGTGGAGATCGTTTCCACCAGTTCAGCCACGTCCAGGTCCTCCGTCGCCATGCCCACATAGATGCAGTTTTTCTCCGGGCCAAATTCTGGACCTGCAATTCAGAGAGCGGCAAGCTTCTTCAGGCCTTCAGCCGTGACCCACAGTGGAGAAGCTCAGGTCCTCCCCTCACTTGTCTACTCACCCGTGGAGAAGAGCAGGTCCGAGTCGAGCTCCTTCAGCTTCTTCAGCAGTGCACCGTTGGTCTTTTCCACCTCCAGCTGCCTTTTGCTCAGGTCGGCTTCGTCACTGCAGAGCTCATATCTGCAAGGCGAGTCGTTTTGTGGTGAGTAAACCGCTCGACGCCACACTGGGGGGTGAGGCCCACGGGAGACCCCAAAGTAACACATACCTTATAGCGCCCAGTCCTGGCCAGTTCAGATCCTCGATGTACGTCAGTGTGGATGTCTCGTACACCTCCCGTTTAAACTCCTCCCGCATCCGCAGGGTGCTGTACAGCACAGGGATGGTCTCTCGAAGACGCTCAACCAACATGTCCACATCTTCTATCTTTGTCCCTAAAACTGAAAACATCGGGTTTCTTCTTTAAAGGTTTTCCTGTCACACGTATCCCTCAGTCCTAAACGGGCCTAGTCTCCCACCACCCCCGGACTCGTTCTAGTGCTGCTATGTCTTTATTTTTTTTTGGTAATATGGAGACCTCCAGGCGAGGCCTCACGAGTGTGTTATGCAGCTTGACCCGGGAGCACCACATAACCCAACATCCTTTTAGCCATCTTAGTGGCTTCTGTCCGCTGTCTGGATGTAGACGGTGAGCAGCCCACCCTCATTACTGGGTCCTTCTCTTAAGGTGTCCTTTCACATTTGGGACCCCACACTTTGACTTCTTGTGTGTCTAAGATGTTACAGTTGAGGCCAAAAGTTTACACCCACCTGGGCTAATGCCATGTTTCCCAGCTCCATACACTCCCTGTGTTAAGTTCATAAGGGTCTCGACTTTATTTAATGTCATAATAATAGCGGAGATGACTACAGCCGTTACTTACCTGGTCACATTTTCAGTTTCCGTACACTTAGTTAGTTGTTGCTGGCCTTGCCTTTAAATTGCTTAACTTGATTCAGACGCTTACGGTCGGCACCTTCCGCCAGCTTTTCATAATACGTGGCAGGAATTTGTGGCCATTTCTCCTGGCAGAACTGGCATCAGGCAGTCAGTGGCCTTGTGGGCCTCCTCGCCTGGCCGAGCACTTTCAGTTCAGCCCAGAAATCTTCAACGGGACTCATAATTTCATTTACCGTATATACTCACGTACAAGTCGGGTCTTGAAACACGAAAAATCGATCATAAAATCAGACCCTGACTTGTACGCCCATTCAAAAATGCAACCCTTAATTTTCTTTTTTTGACATCTTCCTGCCTCCTCCAATCTCGCACCAGTTTCTCAGACACATTGAATTTTGTTGCAGCAGCGCACTTACCAATTTCTTTCTCCACTTCAACGACTTTTAACTTAAAAACCAGCTTCATATTTTCTTCTGATTGAACGCTCCATCGTAGATAAAGGATGCTCTTACGATAAAGGTGTATGAGGGTGCGAGATACAAAAAACACAAATCAGTGCAAACGTCACTTCAGAATAGTGCGGGTATCACCGTGTGGTCACGTAGGCACAATACAGAGAGAGAGAGAGAGATTAGGAGCACACGCCGATAAAGCGCATTGCCACATCCACATAGAAGAAAAAGGCCGTGTGCCCCGTGGTTACTCTCTCAGGTGGGCGTTAGCATATCAGAATCTCTTGGACCAATAATGTGAGTTTTTCTGCATTCTATTTATACGACCGACATTATAAAATACCAGAAATTATACAGTAAAATCCAGTCCCGACTTATCTGCGGGAGAACGTAAACGCGAGTAAATACGGTATTTGGAATTCAAAACATCCACGCATCCAAAGAGCAACTCTACAATGACCTAAAGCAGAAGGTGGCATGGCACTACCCAACATCCAGTTTTATTACTGGGTGGCACATATACAAGCTGTAAAGACCTGGACATTGAGACAAATTGACAAATATCCACAAGCTTGGTCTGCAATAGAAATACAATCTTGCAGGACTTCTTTATATTCCCTGCTGTGTGCCTCAGTTATTACAAACTACCGCCATTACACTAAAAATCCAATTACCCTTCACTCTCTCAGAATATGGAAACAATGTAAGAAGCACTTTAAGACAGAAAAGCCACCCTTTTCCACCTTCTGAAACATAAAGTGGGGGAAATAAGTATTTGATCATCTACAACCCAGTCAGAATCCTGGCTCTCACAGATTGTAATCTGTGTGCCACGTGGGCACACAGCCAATCAATCAGTCAATTCCAGATCCTCCTGATCACAACAAGTTCTGTGCATAAAGCCCACCTGTCCACAGAATCCACTTCTTCCATTCCAGCCTCTCCAGCATCTCCAACACCAAGGAGCTGTCAAAAGATGTCAGGGACAAGATTGTAGACCTGTACAAGGCTGGAGTGGGCTACAAGACCACCGGCAAGAAGCTTGGTGAGAAGGTGACAAACTGTTGTTGCGATTATTCAGAAATGGATGAAATATAAAATGACCATTAATCACCCTGGGTCTGCCCTGAACTTGTGCCCCACGTCCGTCTGGCGGTGCGCCCCTTGGTGGTCCACAAGGGGTTCAGGTGGACGTTTCACCATAAAACTTCGTTCATTCCTTCCCGAGTGATGCAGTGTCTGTGTCGTCCCTACACGTTTGTACGTCTGTGTCGTCCCTACACGTTTGCATTCACGTAGAGTTGTTTGTACAGAAGCTGGTGGTGCCTTCAGCGGTTTGTAAACTGCTTCTGCGGAGGAGCCTCACTTGTGGGGGTCCACCATTATTTTTTCCTGCGGCTGTGGCGGAGGGGCTTGTATTTTCCCCAGAGACTTCAAGGCACTGACTGAAAGGTAGGTCCTTAAGTCCAGCCACAGATGCATTCCCAAGTAATTCAGTTAACGCCACTGGCCAATCAGATGCTTCTAACAGTCGTGACATCAAATTTCTGGAATATTCCAGGCTATTAATGCAGACTTTCAGTTTAGTGGATGGAAACCTGTGACCCACTAAAAATCTGATAAAGCAGACAAAGGCTGAAGTAAATCTGTCACTTAGCTAATACTGTGACGTTATGGAAATAAAGTCGAGACCCATTCCATCTGAACTGGCGTGGTGCTGAGGTGTCACCTACTGCATGGCTGCACTCGGGTCCTAATCTGGGATCCAGAGTTGGTTTGTCATGTGGTGGGTGCGGCTGCAATGCGCTGTATCAGCGGGTGTTCCTAATCCCCCAAAATGGGCTTAACAAAGAGAATGTATGGATTTGTGGAACATACTGCTTAGAAGTCTGGAAAGCTCTCACCTCAACCGCATTACTTCAATATTAAACTTCATCTTCCACAAAGCTGCTCAGACTCCACTACAGTCGCTAGGGCCGGTGAGCTCACTGGGCCGGATGGCCTGCTCTCATGAAAACTGTCCTAACGTTCAGAGCAGAGAATGAGACGTACCTGCCGACGTCATGAGCGGGCTAAACCGCACACAGCTGCCTTCGTCCTCCAGCTCGACGACATCCACCCCGCTGGCAGGTACAAGTCGGGCCAACTGCTCTCCAAGCTGTGAAGAAAGAACAACACCACCACCACCATGAGGTGGGGTCAAGATGGAGATGGTCAGACCTCCTCTCCTGACTCACACAAAGAGCTGCTAAAGGACGACCTCGGCCGCTGACTGAGCGATTCACTCGGCGCGTTAACTGCTGCCCACCCAGAACCTCCCAGAGATCTGAAGCCCAATGTTGAGTGTCGCACTGCCAGGGTGGGAGCCACCAGGTGCTTCATTACGAGGATTTCATTAACTTTTATTTCGCATTCTGGGCTCTACACATTTTTCCAACTAATTTCTTTAGGGTGGTCTTGCAGTGGATTGAGAAAGTCTCGAGACCCTCTTACTTTCTGCACAGTTTATTGTAGGTTTGTTTCAGTTTAAGCAGATACGTTGGCCATTTTTACCCATCAGTTTACACTCGATGTCCCATAATGACAGAGTTGAGGACGTGTTTTCAGAAAGGTTTACTAATGTATGAAACATCAAAAGATGACCCCTCTCATTCCTACGAGTAATTCAGACCCTTTGCTGTGGCATTCCGAATCGCACTCGGGTCCATCCTGTCCTGTTTGTTTCTCCACCTGCGACTAATCCACCTGTAACTGACTGGACATCGTATAGAAAAGCCCATGTGGACCACCGTATAGAATTGTATATTTGAGGCAGAGTGGTGGCTCTGAGGCTAAGGATCCATGCTGGTATCCCGAAGGTCACCGGTTTGAATCCCCATTACTGCCAAAAGGGGGTCCTACTCTGCTGGGCCCTTGAGCAAGGCCCTCCTGGTGTGCCGTACAGTGGCTGACCCTGCACTCCGACCCCTAGGGTTATGTGGAAACTAACAAATTCCTAATACAAGAAATTGTATAAAGTGAAATAACAAACCAAAAAAAAAAAAAAAAAGGTCACACTGCATGTCAGGACACCAAGCCATGAAGTCCAAGGAACTTGCTGTGGACCTCCACAATCAAACCGTGGTGAGGCACAGATCAGGCCAAGGGGATAAAAGCCATTTCTAAAGCTTTTAGTGTTCTTAGGAGAACAGGGATCTCAAAAATTGTAAACTGGATGAACTTTGGGACCACCAGGACTCAAAGTTGGCCGGCCAAGAAGGGGCCACGGACAAGGAGTTGACCAAGAACCCAATGGTTCATAAACCAATTAGTGCATCATTTTCAAGTAGTCTTCCTCCAGGTGATAATTTTGGAAAATTATTATGGAAATACCCGCCTTAACAATTTAGGGTAAAATGTTTCTGCCCGATGAGAGAAGCCCACAACACGTCCATGGGGTGTTTATTGAAACTTTATGGTGTGAAACGCTTTAACTGACCTTACAGGAAATTGAAACAAAGGAACGAGTCGTCCCCCAATTCGGAAACAAAGCCAACGGGCCTAGCAGTGCGAGAACGCCTTTCGTTTGTAGGACCTCCGGTATCAGCTACGGGGACACTAGAGATCTTCCGAGATGATCCTACAGGAAGAAAGCCTGAAGACGGAGGGACAGGATGAGCTTGGGTGCTTGTGGGAAGGGAGCAGGTTTTTAGAAACATGACCACCACTTTCTCCTCCAGAAGAAAAGCATGGGCTGAAATGGCATTGGAGGGGGGGTTTGGCCCTGGTCCTGCACTGTGACATCCCACTGGTCCAGGAGGTACGTCAAAGAAGTCGGCTTTGTATAAACAAAGGAAGTCTCTCTCTCTCTCACGCACTCTCGGCTGTACCATCTCTCAGGATGCCAGGCTGCTGCCGCCTCCCTCAAGCCATCCAGACTCCAAGCTGTTGCCTAAGCCCCCAAAAGCATCCGAGTGTTGCGTCATGGGGACATCTTCTAACTCGTTTTGTTTTTGCGAGTTAGTAATGAGGGGTTAGCTACAAATGGCCGTGATAGAAGAACATTGACGGCTAACACTAGGAACGTTTGTAAGGGGAATGGTTTCAATGTTATTAAGGCGCACATAAGAGGCTGAGGGGCTCAAAAAGTGAAAACAGGCCAAAAAAATAAAAATTCACAAGGCTCGGGCATGTGGCCTTACCCAGCGGTTCAGTGTGTCCTGCAGCTCCCGTTCACTGCTGGTGAACACCTCCAGCGCTGCCTCACCTGGCCCTGGAAGAAGGAAAACAGGACAAGGATTTAAATGCTGGCGGGGATGGAAAACTTGGACAAGAAGATGTAACTGCATTATTTCCGACGAGCGGCTCCAACGAGAAAAAGGAGGTCATGAAAGGGTGGTGTGGTGCCATTAACACAAAAAAGGACTTTAGGGCATTTCTGGGAGAGATGACCTCAAGTGCAAGACCGAGTAGCCGTACACGATGTGCTCACCTGCTCCGCCAACTTCTGGTGTGAACCTAAAAACGACCACAGGGGAGCTGAGGACATCTTCTACCTGAAGAAGAGAGACGGACACAGTCAGGACCACCGGGACAGACTGCACACCCCCAAACCCCCTGATGACGGCTCATATTGATGGTGCCACCCCCCTGGACGTCCAACTCAACAGCGCCATCCTCTGGACAGCAGCTGGTCTCGACTTTGTGACACTCTTGCGGTCATCTCCAACTGACTGCCAGGGTTTGTGACATACAACACTTTTGTCTTCCCACCGACGTTCCACTCTTCTCCACGTGAATGTGCGTTATTTTTTTTCCTCCTGAAATTATTTTACTTTCCTCCACATGGTGCCAGTCTGTGCCATTTCTCTTTATCTTCCATTCATTCATTTCTTTTCCAAACCTGCTGTATCCTGAGCAGAGTCACGAGGAAGTTGCAGCCCATCCCAGCAAGCACAGGGCAGGAACAGCACCCTGCACATGATGCCAGTCCATCAGTGGGTGAATACACTTATACACACAAACAGAGATGCCAGGGCCAATTCACCTGACCTGCATGTCTGCGAGAGGAAACCACCAAAACCAAAACCAATGAAGCCAATGTCAGACAGCACGAGGACTTACCGAGGTCTTCACAGACGTCACGTTTTTCAGCTGATCCAGCAGTCTTTGGCTCTGAAAAGAGAACACAAACTTCCTGTTAGCATCCATGACGCTGACCTACCATCAAAAAAAACTTTCAAATCTTAATCATGTATGAAGTTCGAAAGGGCAGAATGATCATAAAGACTGAATTTGTGGTGCCAGGCCACTGGGCCAGACATAGAGGCAGGTGCTCATATGGGTAAGGGCACCACGGGTGTCACACTGTTCTCAGAGATGGTGATGGGGGCTCAGATTTCGTCCACACCTTGTGGGCTCGGAGTGTAGTGGAGCGGTTGAAATCCCCGTCCATTAGTATTCCTGGCAGGAATCTGACAGTCATCGGTGGAGGATGTGGACGGGGGTCCCCACTCCTCCATTTCTGCTTAACACTTGCCAGACCATTTTTGAATTTCTCAGCCCATTCATAGACACTCCACCGTGGTCTTACCAGTTGATTTGGGCAAACCTAAACTTTCTGCCATGTCTCAGATTGTTTCTCTCTGATTTTCAGCCTCACGGTGACCCGCTTTACTGGCACTGACATGTCCAAGTCACACAAATAAGGGGATACCGATACCCGACTGCAGGCCAAGTGACAAAATGGCCCTGCCTTTACACGGACAGCGGCTCACATGTCTCACTGATGGAAGTAAGAATTTGACCATACTCTGTATGTGTGACAATAAGGACCCTATAAAAGCTATAAATTAATGTGAGGGGTCAGAAAGAAATAAGGTGGTCTCTGGCACGACACCAATACCTGACTGCAGGCCAAGTGACAAACGGTCCTGCCCTTAAACGGAATATGGCTTACATGTCTCAAACATGCAAGTAAGAATTTCTCTGCACTCTGTATGTGTGACAATAATGACCCTAAATTATCATGGGGGGGTGAGAAAGAAATAAGGTGGTCTCTGGCACAAGATACTGATACCTGACTGCAGGCCAAGTGACAAATGGCCCTGTCCTTACACGGACAGCAGCTCACACGTCTCACTGATGGAAGTAAGAATTTTGGCAATACTCTGTACGTGTGACAATGAGGACCCTATAAAAGCTATAAATTAATGCGAGGGGTAAGAAAGAAATAAGGTGGTCTCTGGCCGGAATACCGATACCGAACGGCAGGACAAGTGACAAATGGTCCTGTCCTTAAACGGAATGCGGCTTACATGTCTCAAACATGCAAGTAAGAATTTCTGTGCACTCTGTATGTGTGACAATAATGCCCCTAAATTATCATGGGGGGGTGAGAAAGAAATAAGGTGGTCTCTGGCACATGACACCGATACCTGACAAATGGCGAGGGCCTCAAATGGACAGCACCTCTGTGAAGGCGACGCCTTCCGCCACTGCCCTGTTGACCTCGGGAGAGCCACTGCAGGAGACTTACCAGCTGGGAGGCGTGTCTGATCTGGTCGACAATCCCATCATGACCCAGGTACTGCAGAGACAGCCAGAGCGGCAGGGCACGCAGCTTCTCGACCGGCTGGCTGGACGTCAGGCCCGCTGCCAAAGACTGGAGAAGGAAGAAGAGCAGGGCTTTAGGTGTGGCGCCTTTTAAGGAACTGCTATATGAACAACAAGGAGAAGGCAAAGTGTGCCAGGCCTTGCCTGCTGAGATTGGTCCTCTCTGTGCCACAGTATCATCAAGTACTTACCCAATTTTGTATTTTTTATATTTATTATGAATTTAGACCACTTTGCACAGATCTGTTTTTACCTGGACATTAAAGAGTCGTCTTCTGTTGACCAGTGACAAATTCAACCCACTGGGGTGCCATGTTACATAACAAAGAGATGTGAAAACGTCACAAAGTGGGCAAATGCTTCCTAGAGGCCCCGCATGTTCAAACCGACTCTAATTAGCTCGATTTATTTTGTCGTCTTGTATGTTTTACAGGGTGAGCCAAAAAAGAAGTGCCACGTTTCAAACGTTTATTCTACCAAAACGCTTCATTACGACACAAGAGAGGGTTGCGGCTTCTCAAGTAGACCCTATTGCTCTGCACTTAAATTCTTATACCTTGAGTACCTTTAAGGTAAGTCAGGGTTGTAGGGTTGATTCAGTGTAAATAAAGCAAAGGAGGAGAGTATACAGTATATATGGAAAGTGGGACAGGTAACAACCTATTTGTTGTCCCCCAGGCCACAACAGCGCGCTTAGGGTTAGATTCACAGGAATATTGGAAAGGACAATACAGTAAATCACACTCTGATCTGAGAAGGCTGGTGCAGAAACCCAGTGGTGCTAGGAGGAGCTCCTCTGAGTTATCTACAGATCTTTGAGCCCCTGCAAGACAAGCCATACACATGTGTCTAACCCAGAAGGGTTTCCTGGTCATCCCTTCCTTAAGGAGGGAGCCACTGCAAAGTTGCCGGATAGGCCAAAGAGGCTAGAGGTTGTATTTGAGGGGTAAATAGGAATTTCAGAAGGCGTAGGTTTTTTATTTTATTTTATTTATAAACCAATATGCATTTCAGGGATATTTGCTTTGATTGTTCACCTATGTAATTAATAAAACCCTCTTCTTTTGTTACTTTTTTGTGCATGAGGGTTCAGGGATGAATGAGTCCCTATTTTATATATTTGTGAGAGTGTGTGTATATGTATGTATGTATATAAATATACACACACATACTAAGAGTAACAACCGAATAAAGTGGTTTAAAATCTAAGTAGTTAATGTAGACCTCAGCGATTAAAATTCGCAGTGCACCATGCAATTTATTTTTTAGTTAATTACCATTTGATATGGGGTATGTAAAAGCAGTGTGAATATTTGTGGGGCGCCACCTATTGGAAAAAGGCAGAATTTTACGTGACCATCATCATCAAGCCTTTCCGTGAGAACCCTAAATCCAAAGAGGACTGTTTCATTTATGTTAGGTAGAATGCCCAGAGGGGACTGGTCAGGCGGTCTCATGGTCTGGAATCCCTGCAGATTTTTATTTTTTTTTTCTCCAGCCGTCTGGAGTTTTTTTGTGTTCCCCCTGGCCATTAGACCTTACTCTTATTCGATGTTAATTAATGCTGATTTATTTTGTTTTCTTATTGTATTATTTTTCTATTTTTTATTATGTAAAGCACTTTGAGCTACTGTTTGTATGAAAATGTGCTGTATAAATAAATGTTGTTGTTGTTGTATACAAAAAAAGATTTGCTTCCACTGTGTATTAAAAATGATGTCTTCAAGGAGGTGGCCATCATTAGCAATACGCTCTTCTAGATGATTTCTGAACGCTCACATGATTCGTTTAGCAATTTCAAGGGGGACAGCAGCGATTTGAGATACAAATCGCACAGAAAGAGATCAGGCGAACGTGAAGGACACCCGACATCGCCACACAGGGAGATCACCTTAAGCCGGAAACATCTCCCAAAAAAAGGGCATGGATCTCCGCGCAGGCCATACGAGCTGTCGCTCCATCCTGTTGACACCAGCCATCCACCACATCCATTTCTTCCAGTTCTTTAGCATTTCAATGTCACGTTCTGAAGTGACGGTGACCTGTTGCTTCCCCCTAAGGGCCTACGATGGCAAACTCTGCAACGGCGCACCAAACTGTAACACGTGTGCTCACCATGCAGGGGCCTCTGGTTCACGAGGGTTGGTCTCAGCCCAATAGCCAAAGTTTTGCTTATTTACGCCACCACTCAAATGGAAACGCGCCTCGTGGCTGATGTCACATGACAATGATGGCATCTCGATGAACGGTTTGCAGAATGTTGGTGCACACAACTCTCTACGGCTCTCCCAGTCTCTCTCTCAGTGAGTCGTATGGATGGAAATGAAGGTCCTGATGTAAAATCAAAGACGTGTTGGAGATGCCAAAGGCAGAAGGGCGCCGAACGTCTAAAAGGCTGCAAGATGGACGCCCACTCCAGGTGGATCACATGAACGCAATCATCGCACCGATGACTTTGACGAGGCGAGCCGTGGGGCCACGAGGTGATGTTTAATTTTGTTTTTATTATTTAGAATAAGCATTTAAATTGAGGAGGCCGGTTCTCTCCCCTCTTTTACTCCATTTATCTTTATTCATTTATCTATTTACTTATTTTTACTACCTTTACGTTTTACACTGCTGGCCATGCTCTCGTTCTCAGGGGTGGGGGTTGATTTGTTTCAAACCTTTTTTTTTTGTTACACTTGAGTTATTTGTATGGAATGCTATTTGTTTTTAATAAAATCGACAAAATAAATAACTTTTTATTTTAAAGAGGTGCATACCACGCTGGAGGCACAACGACTGGTCTCGGCTTAACTGGATAAGCACAATGGGATGGGAGCAGTTGAGCCGCAAGCAAGAGCCTGCAGCTGCTAGGGGGTACTCGGTAGGGGTGACGAGGGGCACAACGCTTTTGAAGAGCAGGTGCAGTGAGGGGGTCGGTGGGCTTTTGGGAAAATGACAGAGAAAGAGAAATGGGTGGGATTGTGGGGATGAACAAGTGCGATCAGTGAAGGAGGAAAAATGGAGCTGTGGTCGTTTATATGGGCTTTACAATCACAGAGGGGAGGACAGCAAGTGAGGGTACGGCAGCGGGACCCCACCAGGAACACTTCAGAGCGGTCATGAGGCCCCACTGGGAATACGACAGTTTACATGCGACTCTGTTGTTTCACTCACACAATGTCTTACTTGTGTTTCTGAGTGGATGAGTAGTAATTGTCTCAAGCTAAATAAAGAAAAAACTGAAATTTTAGAGATTGGCAATAATGGATATAATGAGGTTATTAGAAATAAACTTAATGCATTAGGACACGGGTGTCGAACTCCAGGCCTCGAGTGCCGCAGTGGCTGCAGGTTTTCATTCTAACCATCTTCTTCATTAGTGACCAGATTTTTCTGCTAATTAACTTCTTTTGCTTTAGTCTTAATTACCTTGATTCAGAGCCCTTAGTTGTTTCTTTTTCTTTAATTAGCAGCCAAACAATAATGAGACACGAAACAAGCCGCCATGTGAGCAGCTCACTGTGACGATGCGGGTTCTGGCTCCACACTCCCATCGCTGTTTAGGAAGCTCTTGAACCCAACACCGTCGGTAATGTTACCGATGAGCTAGTCAGTGAAGGCAATAAACATCTAAGCAAGGGGATGGTTAAAAAAAAGTGCAACAGTGCTTTTATTAAAAAAGACAATCATCCAAAACAAAAGTGTCCATAAAGTGCAGTGCTGTTCCAGTTCAATAAATAATCCAATAAGAAAAACATGGAAGTAGAAACAATAAGTAGAAAAAACAATCCTTTAAAACCGATGAGGTTAAAACGTTCAGGAAGCAGTATTTAAAAACAATTGACAAACCCGGTGCCTTCGTTTACAACTAGCGTCTCTCCTGCTTCACCCATCAGGGCCCCGCACCAAGGGAGACGCGCACTCTGCAGCTGACCTATTTCCTACTCCTGCTACTGCTGTCAGTTGCCTCACCGATCCTTGGCTCCGGTCGGCTCCTCCGGACAGCGACTTGGGAATCCCTTAACGGCCAAGGCTCTCACGTTAGGGACACCGCGTCCCAAGTCCCGACTCCCGCTAACTTCCACGGAGAGTCCTGCACCTTCCCAGTCACTCCCGCCCTACAAAACAATCTTCTGCGGGGGCGACCACAACCACTTCTCCCGGGTGTTGGCCAAACACCCAGGCTGCCTGCGACCGTTCGCTCGCCTGCTTCCTCCTTCCCTCTAACCTCCGTTCTCTTCCTTCTCCTTCATTCTTTTTCTGATCTCCCCCAAAACCGACTTGCGCTTCTTTTAAATGACGAGGAGCCATCACAGCTGTAGCATTAGCCACGGGAGCAATCACGGATGTGGGCAATTCCCCACCTGTGCACTCGGTGAGAAACGCCCACACCCCCGAGCGCCCCGCGGCTCGCTATGGCCCAACGCCCCCTCGCTAACTCACCGCGAGAGCGGGGATTATTTATTTAAAAATGAATGGCCTTTGCTCAGTGAGCTGTGGACCCGCTATACCACACTCACCTGTGCCCATCACACAGTATCTGAACATAAAGAAAGGTGAAGGTCTCGGTAAGGTTGAACTCTCAGGTCACCAAAACATTTTGACGGTGTTCTTAGAAAAAACAGAAAATCAACAGTTTGGGAAATGTCTGCTGTGGCAGAATGAGAGCAGCAACAAGCCATGGAATTAAATAACGGGTTTAATTCACAGCAAGAATCGGCTTCTCATTAAGGAACTGGTTGCAGTTTGAAGCCTCAGTTTAGCTGGTCATCTGTTGGCTCGTTTCACATCTCATTTCTGTTTGGCTCTCATTTAATGAGTAAACAAATCAATTCAGAGGACTGAATCCTTAAAAACAGGGCTATTAAAATGAAGGGAAAAGAAATTAATTAGCAGTGAAAACTGGTCACTCATTAGGGGAAAGGGTTAGAATGAAAACCTGCAGCCACTGCGGCCCACCAGGCGTGGAGTTCAACACCCGTGCATTAGGATTAAAAGTCAAGACGGAGGTATAGAATTTAGGGGTAACCGTTGACTGTGACCTGAATTTTAAATCGCATATTAATCAGATCACTAGGACAGCATTTTTTCACTTAAGAAATATAACAAATGTTAGACCTCTTATATCATTGAAAGAGAAATGAGTTCACGCTTTTGTTTTCAGTCGACTACATTACTGTGACGCACTCCACTCAGGACCACCCAAAAAAGACATAAATCACTTGCAACGAGTGCAGAATGGAGCTGCTAGAATCCTAATTAGGAAAAGAAAATCCGAGCACATTTCTGCATTTTTGATGTCACTACACTGGTTACCTGTGTCATTCAGAATTGACTTTAAAATACGGCTTATGGTTTACAAAGCCTTAAATAATCTCGCTCCATCTTATATCTCAGAATGGCTGTCACCTTACACTCCAAATCGTAACCTCAGATCTTCAAATGAGGGTCTGCTTTGAATTCCAAGAGCAAAACTTAAAAGAAGTGGTGAGGCGGGTGGCCTTCTGCTGTTTGGCACCTCAAATCTGGAATGGCCTGCCAATAGGAATTCGCCAGGCTGATATGGTGGAGCTCTTTAAAAAACTGATAAAAACACATTACTGTAACATGGCCTTCTCATAACTTCATTTTAATTGAATCCTGATGCTCTGTATATTCAATTAATTATCATAACTATTCATGGTGGCTCTAAAATCCGTACTGACCCCTACTCTCTCTTCTGTTCTTTTTACGGTTTTCTGTGGTGGCGACCTGCGCCATCACCACCTAATCAAAGCACCGTGATGTCCCTATATTGATGGATTAAAAGCCAGAAGTCCACATGACCGTCATCATCAAGTCCTTCCACGAGAACCCTGAATACTGAGGACTGATCATTTATGTTAGGTAGAACGCCTAGAGGGGGCTGGGTGGTCTCGTGGCCTCGGACCCCCTGCAGATTTTATTTTTTCTCCAGCCGTCTGGAGTTTTCTTTTGTTTTTTCTGTCCTCCGTTCTCCCTGGCCATTGGACCTTACTTTTATTCTATGTTAATCATCCATCCATCCATCATCCAACCCACTATATCCTAACTACAGGGTCACGGGGGTCTGCCGGAGCCAATCCCAGCCAACACAGGGCGCAAAGCAGGAAACAAACCCCGGGCAGGGCGCCAGCCCACCGCAGTCTATGTTAATTAGTGTTCTCTTATTTTAATTCTTGCTTTGTCTTTTATTTCTCTTTCTTCATCATGTAAAGCACTTTGAGCTCCATTATTTGTATGAAAATGTGCTATAGAAATAAATGTTGTTGTTGATGATTCCCAGAGACCCGCTACCCACCGGTGTTAGTGGGGCTACTGGGAGTATCTGTTGTCGGCAGACCGTGGCGAGGTGAGGCGACAAGCACTCGACTCACTCACAGCAGAGGGCAAAGGAAGTTGCTGGCAATACCTGGGGGTCCACAGGAGCGCTGGAGTGGAGGCCAAAACAGAACCGACTAGAGCAGTGAAGTGCGTTACCTGAGCGCTAAAGACGGTGGGCTGTGCCCCTATACGCGAGATGGTGGGTTTACTCTGCTGTGTTTGCGTGGCTCGTTTTTTTTAAAAAACAAGTCTTAGTGCAGTGAAATTTTAACCCGTTTTATTCCTTTGAACTGCTTCAACATTTTCAATATTTATTGACCTGTCCTGTCGTAATAAACTTCGTACCCTTTCTGCACCTTTCAACGTAATGACCCGTTTAATGTCTCTCCCCCGCCACTGTGCCCATCCTCGGTTATATGAACTATGAGGAGGTCAACCTTCTGCCAGAGACTTGGGCAAGACCCGCACGGTGACCCCCGACAACGACGCCATCCACCTTCTGGTAGAAATATGGCGGCAGTTGGCAGGTTTGGCAACCCTCGGTGGATAAAACTCTGTTAACGGCAATCCTTGGCTCTGCGTCAGTCTGACCCCCTCTTGTCTTTGACCGTCAGCTTCATCAGTTTGGTTCTGAAGCTCCTTTTGGCTTTGACTGCTCTTTTGTCCGCAACCCTTTGACTTTCACCTCCTGGACATAATCTGCTTTATCATTTGCTGTTTTTGACTTTCTTGTATATGAAGTATATGGTAACTATTGTAATCGTCCAAAAATTCGATGTCCAGATTTTGATCAAGCTCGATGTTTTAGACCCCCCGCCCCCTCCGAAAATACTAATTTTGGGATTACGTCTGTGTGTCTGTTTAAACACGATAACTCAAATACGCTTTCACTTGGATGCAAAATTTAATTGACCGAAGTATTAGGTACAGAACGTAGATTTATTTCTGTCAACTTTTGGGCTATTTCCACTAACCAGAAGTGGTGCTTTACCTTTTATTCATGCAGCTGCAGAGTCCGATTCATTCAACTTTACTTTTATAATGATTGTTCAATATATTAATAATTTGATTTCATTTGTTGTTGATGGTTCTTTAACGTACAGAATATAAAAATAGAATCCTTGTCTTTCGGTTTACTCCTCAAATATCCATCTCCATTTCTGAGTCTACGAGAAAGTCGAGGAGGAGAGCACTCCCGATTTTTCCACATCAGATGCCACTCTACCCCCAAAATGACAAAGTGGAAACAAGATTTTGGCAAATTCTGACCCTACCATCCGAAAGTCACAGCAGAAATCGAGACTCATCAGAGCGGAGGTAGAGGACTGGTGTCGGGAAGGTTTCCTTGCTACACATTTGATCTTTTAACCTTCTTAGTCAGAAAATACCATTTCTGGAATTATGGCTGTGTGTGTGTGAAAATACAGTATGATAACCTGAGTTACGCTCTCACTTGGGTCAACCAAAATATACATACAAGTATTCGGTACAAAACGTAGATTTTTATCAATTTTTGGGCGATTTCCACTAACCTTAAGTCATACTTTACCTTTTCTTCATGAAGCTGCAGAGTCTAATTTATTCAACTGTACTTATATAATAAATGTTCAATATAATATTAATTTGATTTGATTGGTTGTTGATGGTTCTTTGGGGCAGCACGGTGGCGCAGTGGGTAGCACTGCTGCCTCGCAGTTAGGAGACCCGGATTCACTTCTCAGGTCCTCCCTGCGTGATGTCCCTACTGTGTGCTTGGTGTGTGTGTGTGTGTGTGCCCTGCGGTGGGCTGGCGCCCTTCCAGGGGTTTGTTTCCTGCCTTGTGCCCAGTGTGTGACTGGCTCCAGCAAACCCCCCGTGACCCTGTAGTTAGGATATAGCGGGTTAGATGATGGATGGATTCGGCATAATGACGTAATTAAAAAAAAAATTTCAAACCCTTAAATTAGACCGGGGTTCGTGCCTCAACATCCCCATTGGGTTGATACCTTAATCCTTGTCTTGCGGTTTACTCCTCAAATATCCATCCCCATATCTGAGTTTACGAGAAAGTCGAGGGGAGAACACTCCTGATTTTTTATTTGGTGCCCGTAACGCCAACACTAATAAAGGAGTAAAAGAGGAGACCTCGACCAGACTGCACTCGAGAGAGAGAGAGAGAGACAGCGATATTTGCTAGAAGTGGGAGAACAGCATAGTCAAATATCAGGCCAAGGCCATAACCTGTGACGCCGACGCCTAAACGCTAAGCAAAAGTGTGTAAACCAGAAAGAAACGTCGAGAGACCAAATAAATCTAAACTAGAACAGCCAGCCAAACACACGTGAAGTTAACCGAAATCTCGCCTAATTACGGGATGTATTTACTGACGCTGATACGGTCTCCCTGGTGACGTCACACACAGCACATTCCTGGGTGCTTCTGGGAGAGATTACCACGACAACAACAAAAGTGAAAGTACATAAAATGGCAGCACCCACCACAAAACGAGAACACGGTTGGAAACTCGTTAAGGGCCAACTTCGCACAAATGTTGAAACGTTTTTCTTCACACAAAGCACCACAGACATGTGGAATAAGTGAGCAGGTAGTGTGGTGGCCAGGAGGACTCGAAGGACCTTCACATCTCGACTTGATATTATTTTGGATAAGTGAGGTGAATAGGATGGACTGAATAGCCCGTTCTCATCACAACTGTTCTAATAAAACAAAATGACGACACAATAAGAATGAGAAATAAAAGTTTAACCTTTCACCCTTCTAGGTGAAAATAAATGAAAACTCCCAACGGATGGATACCTTTGACCTCCTTGGCGTTAACCCCGAGACTATGCAATTACGGTTAAAGCCGAGTCGGACGCGGAGTGACGTGTGATGATACGCCTTATGGTGTTAAGCCCGAGTAACTCTCTGGACAGTATTTGCTGCCATCTGGTGAATGAAATAACATCACGCTGCCAAAAAAAGACAAAGATTTCTATGCTTTCTGTCACGTTTATAGTAACTCATTAATATTCATGAATGGGGCGGGGCCTCCAACATAATGAAAAGCTGTAAAGGCAGTTTTAGAGCCAACTGAAAGTAAAGCACAGCTCGAATCGAGTGATAATGACGACAATGTGAATTGGTCATCAGATGTTGACGCAGACAGTGAAGCTGACGCATGACACGGCACCATGTGATCAAACCGCCATGATGTGCCCAGGGGATTCGGTCACATGAACCTTCACTGGGATACGACAATAGCTGTGCGACAAAAAGGCAAAATAATTCCAAGCGAGTGCAAGGACAAGCAGGACGTTAGCCCCCCAGGCACCGTTCACTATGTGGAAACTGTCAATGTTTGTGTCGGGGGGGGGAAGTGGAAGTCATGAAGATTTGCGCTGTGGGAGTCTACAGTAACACAAGGGGAGCGCTGATTGTGCAGATCGGGCAGTGACAGCTCATCCTCTCATGTGCAAGCAGCAGACAAAAAATATATAAGTGTGCAAAGAAACCCCCATCTACTGTCATGAGGGTGACGTCGGGCTGTGTGCTGGTGACCATCTTGAAACATGTCACACGGGACGTGTACTAAACCTGCATCAGGACAGCGGTGGACACTCGATCGCTTCTACTGCAGTTGACGTTTCGGTTACCAGTAATAACATTCACCGTTTTTGGCTCGTTTCTCCAGAACGCTAAGGAGGCCACAAATTAAAGACATCACAGCAATACTGACCAAGGCAGGGTCCTCGTGACGGTACAGGGTGACCGCAGGCACAGCTGGCAGCCCCAGCCAGGGTCCAAGGGTCAGGGTCATGCTATCACATTTGGTGGCAGCCTGAAAAATCAAAGAGATGGTACAGCGTTACACATGACAGGGTGGGACAGGGCAGGTCGAAGAACAGCACAGTAAGGAGTAACTGAGAGAGGTGACGTCGGGGATGACGGGGTCTCCCTCGGCAGTCTTCAGCTTGCCAAGTCACACTTTCACTTTTGTCCTCTAAAGAATGCCCAGTTTTGGGATTGGGGGGGGGTGTAATGACGGTCATTTTACAAATGAATTTAAAGAGGATGATACTGAAAATAAGTAGAGGCAGAAAAGACCCAACCTGCAGAAGAGGATGGCCGCTGGTGGTCTTACCATGACTGAGGAAGAGACGTAGCCCAAGGCCAGCATCGCCAGGTTGACCCTGCAGATGAGAACAGACAAAAATCAAAGTGTGCCAGTTAAGGAGGCACGTCCTACTAGGACTTAAGCAAATCACATCACGAAGTATGGAAAAGGGACAGCCATCTAACTTAAAGTAGGCACACAACAGCTGGCGAGAAGGCCATTCCCTTGATGGCAGGGGTGGCATCGTTCCACCTACTGTATCTAGGAGGTGTGTGGTGGTAGGTAACAGCAGCTTACCCCTCGACGTGTAGCCACATGTTGTACTGAGAGCACAGCTCCTTCAGGCGGCCCAGCTTGTCTGTGTGGCCTGCACCAGGAGTGCCTGTGAAAGGAGAAAAAAGATGCCACGTTTGAACAGTCATTACATATCAAGGCGACCTTCTCCAACCTTCACGCTGGCATCGATTCCCCACACCTACCTGCATTGGCCACAAGAAGCAGTGGCAGCTTCCCTGAGTCCACGTCTTCTTTAATAAGTCGGTCCAGCAGAGCCACATCCTGTGACAGCAGATGAGATAACATGACTACCCCACATAAGGGGGAATGGGTGGGTGACCGAGTGGAAAAGTGGAGGGCACACTTACCATCTGGTGCTGAGAGCCAAACATGGTGTTGCAAGGGACGGTGCACAGGCAGGAGAGAGGCAAGCCGAGCTGCACAGACACAGACACTGGTGGTCAGGGGACTGAATAACAACGGAAAAACTAGCAAATGTGCCAACGTATAAAGCCAGTGAATTTACTTCAATGATATTAAAAAAGGATTATGGGAATAATAATGTTTAGAGTTTGCATTTCATGACTGCAAAAAAAAAAAAATCACCCCAATGATGTACAGCAAATGGAAATTATTATATGAGAGGTAAAAACACGCAGAAACTCCCACGACTACCAGAAAATAACAAATACGCACAATCCAAATAAAAGGGGCACAGACCCAAGTGTTTGCACCGCACTTGTGAAAACCTCAGGACCTTGACGATTCACACGTGCCATTGAACCTGCCAGGGAGGTCCGATCAGCGAATAGGTGATGCCCAAAATGATAAAAAACAAACAGCACCATACCTGGTTACACAGGTGTTGGCCCAGGCCTAAGCGGCAGGCTGTGCTCTGGTAGATGACGGGCCGTCGGTTGTTCAGCACATTGAAGCCCTCGGTGGTGAAATCATCGTAGCGCGAGTGGATGACCAGACGACACACTTTGAGGAGACCATCCCGGTCATCTTCGTGATAATACGCCGAGCCATTCTCATACCTAAAAAAGTGGAAAAGGCGGACAACATGTTTACTGTGTGTGTGTTTGTGGAATGAAGGCCTCACCGGGAAAAATGAGGAAACTGTGCCATTTCTACCTGCAGTTAAGCAGAACGAGACCCCAAGCAGCACTGACTTGTGGCTTACGATTTTAGTCAATGTGCCAGCCTGCCTAGTCACACACGGTCAGGGTGGCACATTCGTTAATAGCCACACCCAGAACACACCTGAAGAGACGGCAGAGCCACAGTGTGGTGTCCGACAGGATCCTCGTGGTCATCTTTCTCAGCCGCTCCTTGTCAAGCACAGAGATGTAGGCTGCCAGGCTGTGGCCCAACAGAGCCAAGTGACCCTGCTCCCCAACGTTCTGCACCCTGCTAGAAGGGAAAAAAAACACCGGTTAGAGCGCCAGCCTACACATTTACAACGCCCTGTTAGCACTGGCAATGAACCCAACACCAGTCAAGGGTGCCCACTAATACAATGTTGCTTCCGTTCATCTGTTTATTTCCTGGCCGTCCTTAATCCACAAACATCACTCGGTCTGTGGTGGACAGTAACTGCAAACAAGAGTGAAGGAGATCTGAAGCTTATGACATACAGTGGTCTGCAAGTCTGTGATAGCCATGTGGCACACAGGGCTGAGAAGCCCACCAAATAAATAAGCTAATTAAGAAAGCATGCTCAGGTATGGGGTGCCTTCTGGACCTGCTGGCGGTGGTAGTGGAGCAGAGAATGAAGACCATACTGATGACCACTCTGAACAATGTGGCACAAACACTGACACACCGGCACTGAGGACTTCTACGCGTCAGCAGGGTGTCAAGATGTGCGACTGGGATTCCTTCATACTACGGCTTGCCACACAAGTGTGCATGGGAGGCAGCTAAAGGGCCCCGAATAAGGTAATTCCCGGTCAGACCAGGCGGTGGCAGAGTACACTAACCCCTTCTCTTGCCTCCCCGCAGACCAAATGTGGGAAATCCCGCCTGGCTCTCGGGATGACGTCACCAGTGACGTCACATCCAGTCCAACAGAAGAGCCCACCTCCTAAGTCGTCGCAGCCCGATGACCTCATTTCTGGTTCCGGTCCCAAGACCCCTCCTCTTCCTGCTTTTTCAATTACATATCCGCCATGTTTCCTAGCATGTTCAGTTCTGTTGTGGACTCTTCTCTGTAAAGACCTTTGCATGAACCGGTTTCTTGCAATCAGCAGCCAATTCTCAATTATTCGGGGGGCTGCCCCAAACCTCTTTATGGTGTCAAGGCTTGATTATTACCACAGGCTTTACGGTGCCTCACTGCGACTGCCCTCTTATTTTTCATCCAAGACGTAAAAACAGGCAGCCCAAGTTCAGACGAGGGAGGTCGTGTCTTACTAATGTGCTGGAATTCTACGAGGAAGCAACAAAAGGACACGAGCAGAGCGGTGCATAGGATACGATTTATCGCGACTTTCAGAAAGCGCCACATGAGAGGGTGGGCATCAAACACAAACAGGTGGGAGATCAGGGAGCGGTGTGTAGATGGGTGCAGAATTGGCTACAACAAAAGGAAGAAGGGAGGGATGGCGGGAGGAACCTCAACATGACTGGGTGAAGAGTCCTGTCCAGCAGGGGTCAGTGCTGAATCGGCCAGTCATCTCTCTATTACAGCGTTTCTCAACCCTTAAGTATTTGTGACCCGAGTTTTCATAACAGTTTTAATCGCGCCCCCCCTAACATTTTTTTGAAATGTAGATGCATATTTTATTATACCTACTTAACTTTTATCGACATTTATCTAACTCTATATTTATTGTTCTAGTATCAGAATGTAGTTTAAGTTTCAACAGATGTTTTTTTGATTCTTGTTTTCTTTTTTTCACATCTTCGCGCCCCCCTTTTTGTTACTTCGTGCCCCCCTAGGGGGGGCCGCCCCTCAGGTTGATAACCACCTCTCTATTAAATAAAAAAAAATCCTGGGACGAGACGAGACTTTGGCCATGAGATTTGTTCAAGTCCCGCCCTCCTCTCAAACCATTTCTAATTAACGGCCCACCCCCATGGTCCTCTCACCTCTCATTGGTGTGAATGCTTTTGACAGACACAGCTCAGCTCTTATAAATTTTTATGTTTTCCTCATTTTAAGTTCCCAATTAAAGAAGATGTATTATGTCCAAATCTTATTGAAGAATTTCATCATGAATGATTATGAACAGAAAAAATGAGTACACGGGCAATCCTAGCACCGAGTCAAACAAATTAACGCGTAAATTGACGATTGGTTACACGGCAAATGGGTTCAATGTGTCTCAATAGACTCTGCTGAAACAGTTGGTGGTGATGGTGAGGAAGATGAAAACATCAACTTACAATATCAGTGTAGAATATCTACAACCGTTAACAATGTCTGCTCTTCCACCGGCCAAATTACTGTAGAAAGAAGGACGTATCGTAATGTAATTGCGTAATTGATGTCCAAGTGATGGGCTATGCAATAGGACAAGATTAGTTGTATTCAAAATTGGTCGAACAACTCTGACATGTAAAATTTTAACAGGCAACAAAAAAGGTAATGTAGTCCATCTAACATTCGACACCAAAGGAGATCTCGATATGCCATTCGTATTAAAACGTTTACAGCTTTCCATTAGAATAGCTTTTATAAAGACAATTAGCAAATCACAGGGACAAACATTCAGAAAAGTCATTTATTTAATAGAGAGAAAGAAATGAAATTCACACACGGGCAGATATACATGGCATTGCCACGATGAAAGTCCAAATGTGGAATCAAAATTCAATGCGATGTTGACAAAAAGTTAATTCCAAATAGTGTTTTTACTGAAGTTTTACAGTAAAAGTGTAAGTATATAAATTATTTGCGTGTTCATTTCAAAGGCAAACAGAACGAAAACGTATAACGCAACGAATGCCTGAAACGCAACATGAAACATAATTTACTTTCAAATTATTACGTTTTACTGTTTTTTAATATGGTTCATTACTCGCTGTAATGTAAAATAGTTAGGTCTATTATGGATATGTAAAAATTACCATGAAAGTAAAAATCTGTGAAATTATACATCAGCATCCCCATATGTGAGTGGCAGAACTGGGAAATGGCTAGTGGGAGATGCCAGCCTGGGGGTTGGCGAGCAAAGCCCCCTTGGTTTTTAATACCGTCAATGTGTAAAGTCAGACATTGTACAGAATGCCCAGGAAATCTACAGAAAGATGAAAACGGGACGTCAAAGTATGATTTGACTACAATTGTCCTAGGCATTTCTATGCAATGCCAAGCAGCAAACTGGCAAGTCATTCTGTATAAAACTTAGGGGAGAGTAACACAGACATTTCATGCTTTGCCTGAAAACGTCAGGCATTCTATAGAGTGCCCACTTTTCACACATTGCTGGTAACATACATAAATATTTAGCAAAATACCCGCGCTTCGCAGTGGAGAAGTAAGTGTGTTAAAGAAGTTATGAAAAAGAAAAGGAAACATTGGATGCGAGGAATAAATCCAGTCTCCCCTGAGCCAGTGGCCTCAATGAGGTTCTTGTGCAGAGATCTGATGTGAAGCCTGGTGCTGTTACAAAGTTTTGGTGGTTGTAAGTTTCTTAGTAACATCATTGGTGCGCCAGCCTTCAAAAGTAGAGTATGTGGAGGCCTGCCCGGAGGATTAAGAGTGTGAAGAAACTAAACGAAAAGCCAGGGGTCACTAGCAAGGCCAACAATAACAGGCTTGAAGCGGTGGAGTAAATGAGAAGGGAGCAGTGAGCACAACGAACAGCTGAGGAAAGTAAGGAAGTGAGTGAGGAGGCACATGAGCGCGGGATGTCGTTAATGTATACAGACAGGATGCCAACCACGTGGTAGGTGAGCGGACAGCGGGCGTGTGGAAAAAGGAATTTGGACCGGGGGCGGCCCTTGTGCGTCTCTACTGTGAACTAAATCGTCTGTTAACGGAAATAAGGAATGAAACCGCCAAAAGGAGACGTCAGTTCCAAAAGTTCCTTATGGCATAATGATGTGAACTGCCAAAAAGATGTTATTTTTGAAAGTTCGTTACGGGGCATGGCACAAAATAAAACATACTTAACATTTGTAAGTACAGTGTGAAGGATGAGCATGGGAAATTTGGGTTTCGTACGTATATTGGAAGTCGCAGAAATAGCGAGGAGGGGTTCTTCTTATCTATATACAGTATACAGTTTAGGGGGTACACCCGTTTCCCCCCCTTGGGTGTTGCAGTAGGACATGAAACATACCTAACTTTTATAAGGACACTGCAAGGAATGAGCACACAAAATTTCAGCTTCCCACCAATATGGAAAGTGGAAGAGGCTTTGCCTTTTACAGGTAGAGATTTGGATAGGGGTGGCACAGTGGCACAGTGTATAGCGCTGCTACCTCGCAGTAAGGAGACCTGGGTTCGCTTCCCGGGTTCTCCCTGTGTGGAGTTTGCATGTTCTCCCCGAGTCTGCATGGGTTTCCTCTCACAGTCCAAAGACATGCAGGTCAGGTGCATTGGTGATTCTAAAATAGTGTGTGTGTGCCCTGCGGTGGGCTGGCGCCCTGCCCGGGGTTTGTTTCCTGCCTTGCACCCTGTGTTGGCTGGGATTGGCTCCAGCAGACCTCCATGACCCTGTAGTTAGGATATAGCGGGTTGGATAATGGATGGATTTGGATAGGAATATAAGTAACCAGCTGGTGACATTGGCAGATTATACCAAGCTGGGTGGACTGGCAGACAATCAAGAAGAATCACCACAGAGGGGCTTGGACAGCAGACAGGCTTGGGCCGATTTGTGGAGCACACTGAAGGCCAAGTAAAGCGTCTTTAACAACTGAAGTTTGGCAAGAAAAGCGACATTTAGAGAACAAACATCTTTTCCAGTTTTTTTCTGCCTTTTATTCTTCATGTGTATCAACCTGTCAATTCTTGGGTGGACTGTTTCCTTTGAATGTTCACTAAACCTTTTAAAACAAACTTTTGGACGGAGAGGTCTGAGCCGCGCTTGATCCTGCCTTACTCGCCAGCAGCTACCAAATGAACTCACCAAGAACACGGGGACACCGCTGGAAACTTGTCAGGTGTAAATTTCACACAAACCTTAGGGAGGTTTTTCTTCACACAGAGAGCCACAGACACAGTCGTGTGGTGGACAGCAGGACTTCAGGGTCCTTCAAACCTCCACTTGCTGTTACTTGAGATGAACGAAGTGGACAGGACTGGCGCGCTCTGCTGGGCTCTTCTCGTCCCGATTGTTTGAATGCTTTTCTTCTTTCTTTGTGTTTGACAGGAGCGAGTGTCCTGGGGGTTGCTGCTATAATATTTCTAGACTTCTTGACCTCCTGTAATAGCGGATAGCAGCGGACACAATATGACATGCTTGCAATGGCTCATGGGTAGTTTGACCGCGCTCAGCCCAGCGCCCTGATGTTATTCTCATTCCCCCCCCCGCAGGTCAGATGAACACGGACGCCGTGCTGGGGGTCTGCACCAGGGCTGAATAAGGCGTCGCAGTGAGATTTCAGAGGGAGTGAAACCTGAAACTCGCAACAACAGAAGAGGAATGCGGTCGGTCAAAGCACAGCCTGGCTGCTCCAAGACAACGCGCAGCCCGACGTCACCACCGGGACACGGCAAGTGGGTTTCTTTGCACACTTTTCTTGTTTTTTTTTTTTTTTTCTTTCGCTTGTGCAGCGCCTGACCCGCGCGATCGACGCGCCTCTTCTGTTACTGCGGGCTACCAAAGCGCAACGCTCCACAACTTCCCCGTCACAAACACGGACAGTTGCCACATTGTGCACCGTGCTTAAGGGTCTTGCTTTTGATTGTAATTATTTTGCCTATTTGTCACGCAGCCATTGTCACCCCACGGTGAAGCTTCACCAAGCATGTCACAGTGGTTCAGGTATACAGCGCCGTATCGTGCATCAGTTTCAATTTCCATGCCAACATCTGATGCCCATTTCACATCGCCGTCACTATCGCTCGGTTCAAGCAGTGCTTCGTTTTCAGTTTGCTCTAAAACTGCCCAATGGCCTTTCAGTTTTCAGTGTCTTTTGTTGGAGGCTCCGCCCCACAATATTAACTTTTATTTGCAGCCTGATGTTACATCACCCACTAGATGGCAGCACAATGCCATCCTGAGGGTTATTTCAGCTTAACACTGTAAAGCGGCTCATTGCACGTCACCCAGCGCCCGACTCGGGCCTAACCGTAACTGCACAGAACTCCAGGGGTTAACGCCAATGCAGCTTGACATATTCATTCAATGGATTCTGTCACTGAGCAAAACTCCAAATAAAAACGTTATTTTCTCTAATAAAAACGTCTAATCGAGTTACCTCGCAGTTGGCTCACGGCGCCTTTGTGGCTCGGCTGGGTCTCACGAGTCAGATCTTGCACAAATCGTTGCAATCTAATGTCGTAGTTTCCACTAATCGTTGAGAGATACTCAGATGGTTGTGCTTCCGCGTACATAAATGATTTTTGTGAAAAATAAATGTTACCCAAAATAATAAGAGAACACCAACTGCAAGTGAACTATTCTGCGTTTCAGACCCCCCACTAGCCTTCGTTTTCATACGTCACTCGTTTTTAGTGGCACAGCCCCGAAGATGGCACCATCCGTCGACAGGTCGAACTTGTATTCACCAGGCTGGCTGACTACCACCTGGGCAGCCCCCCCCCCCTTCTCCATCACAATGTGTGTTTTCAGCCAAACCCTCTGTGCCACTCGTGTCACACACCCAAGTGACCTCTGCGTGACTTGCCACTTCCTTTTTCCTTTTTTTAAAAACTGGGTCTTGTGCTCTTACCGGTGAGACTGAGAGTCCTCCTCTTCCTCGCCATACATTAGATTTTGTACCAGTTGAAGGATGTTGGCCACATCTTGGCCGCTGTGAACGACAAGAAAAGACAAAATAAAACACAACAAGTTACCGTCTGCTCCAAGCAATCGGGTGTGAAGTCCACCCAACTCTCTTCTGCTCGCCCACTCCATTTCAATGGCAGTTTGGTGGCTTTGCAGCCCTGACTACACTCGGACGTAAAGCTACCCGTTACCCTACAGAGTAAAATCTCGCGTAGGCGTGAAGGACAGCAGCCTCTCATCTCGACCGCCTTTACTCCAAGAGAAACCGAGCATCGGGGCTGCTGAGTTGTGATCTGCAGGCGCCTACCACACCAGCACCGATTTTCTTTTACCCTGTCCATACTCTTCATCGCTAGACAGGGTGGCACCAGAGTGTGCATTTAATGTACAATTAAAGGGATGAGGACCTCCATGATGAGAGGAGGCTACAGAGCCCTGCCAGCGTGGCACAACATGCCAGTGACTAAGGGCTCGAGTGGGGGGGTGTGTTTGGGTGGCTGGCATCGGTCACAATGGCCTCTAACTTTGCCCTTATCCTTTCACAAGCCAAGGGTCAGTTCCTAATATGGTGGCCCTCCTTATTGTGGCTTTCTGCTGACCTCTCATGATGTTCTAGTAGATGAGCTCCAGAAGAAGTGCAAGGCTCCCAATTAAGGAACAGAAAACTTGGAAAACTGAAAATCTCACTCAATTAAGGCCAAACCATGCAAAACTGATGAGGGTGGGCATTGGTCACAAACAAGAGAAAGAAAACAAAAAAAGGAGCCAATGCAAGCCGGCCGGCTGGCCTACCTTCCTTGGAGGGGACCTGGGATGTCTTTCCTTCCATATTTCCGTTTTGCTTTGTCTTCTTCTGCTTCCCTGGGTAAACAAAGATCAAATTAGCATTCACGTCAGGGTTACAAATGCCCTCATTGTGAGGGGCCGTCCTCCAGTCCCACTCCACGTGCACAAGTCCCGTTTTTCCCCTCGGAGTTTCACTTCCCACAGACTTTCACGTATACAGGCGAGCCTGACTGACCTCAGCTTGTATTTGTCACATTTAAGACATGTCTCTCTGTACACACGACTGCCAGTTTCCAAAAGAGTACGGAGGAGACGCCATAAGACATCTGAAAACAAGATGGCCACACACAAAGGTCAGTCTAGCACGTTGGCCTGCAACTGCTGCTGCTGCCAGTTGAACCCTGAACATCTCCGTCACATGTCCACTTTAATGAAAGGTCAGGTCTCTGTGTTGACCAGGTCACTTTGTCTCTTTCATTCCAACAAATGGCACTTCACAAACATTAACACTGTTTTTACAAATCCCATACCAAACGGCATATAAAAGGAACGTATGCATTCAATTTCTTACTCCAACAGATGGTACATCACAAATATTAATACTGCTTTTACAAATCCCATACCAAGTGACATATAACAGAGACATATGGATTGCATTTGTCTTTCCAAAAACTGGCATATCACAAACATTCATAGTAATAAAATGCATTTAATCACAACAAATGTTTGTGATGCACCATCTGTTGGAATAAGAAATGCAATGCAGGTTATTTTTTTACAAATGTTTGTGATGCACCATCTGTTGGAATGAAAAGTGTAATGCATTTTATTACTACAAATGTTTTTGAATGTGTCATCTGTTGGAATGACAAATGCAGTGTAATTTTTTTTCTCTAATGGTTTGTTGCACCATATTGTGATGCGCGGATATTAAACAGAAGCGAGTATAATCTTCCTTTAGTGTTACTAATTCTTTATTCCATTTAGCATTGCCGCCATACTGCTAGGGAAAGATGCATCTTATATCTTTATGTATATCGGTGGATTAGTAATGGCTGCAGTCGCTACTGAACCTCTTCCCGAGGTGCATGCACCCCCTGCTGGATACAGGCCTTTGCTATATTTTGGAATTGTTGACCCTCAGGTTCGATTGGTCGACTACGTTTCTGGATTACTGTTTTGTGACTTTGCTTGCACTGGAGTGTTACGGGGGCAATTCCTTTGACTCTTGTGCTCCATTGAGCTTTACTGTTATTTAACAGCACTTTATGAGAATAATTTTAAAAATAATTATTTTATAAGATTCAGTGCTTGCCTTTATTACCAGCAGGGGTTTTACGGCGATATCCCCCTCTAGTGGGCATTTATTGGAAGTGATTTTGGAACTTATTGGGACGTCTGTGCTTTGGGACTCCTAGTTTGTGGCCAACCCCCCCAGAGGTAGCACAGCAGGACGCCTCGAGGCCACAACTCCAGTGTCACCTCACTGGCTGAACACCTGAGGCCAGCGAGCCGAGAGATTCACAAGACAGACGGTGCTCAGCAGCGGCACGACGAGGCGTCTGACCCATGAAAGGGCACAAGTGGACCACTGAACTCGGGTCAGGGAGAGACCAGGCAGTTTTCCTCTTCCATACTTTAAAGCCAATTAGGGCTGCCACACAGCGCCCTCTAAAGGACACCAAGGGAAAGGAAGAGATGAACACTCCTGCCTGAAGAATCTTACAGCAGCCCCAGAAAGACCCACTGGCGATACCTTTGGCCGTCTTCTAGAATCTTCATGGCTTCGTTCAGATTCTTGCCCATTTCTGCCAACGTGGGGTCCACCATCATCTAAGAAAAGAGAAAAGACATTCAGAGTCATCTCTAAGGTGCGGCACTCATTTCGCAAGGCTGGCTCCCCTCCAGGGCTCTGTGCCCACGTGCCACACAAAGTCAGTACAATGTATGAGTATAAGGAAATAGAACACACAAAAAAAACAAGTATACGAGGTAAACTTTAACTGCTCCAGGAAGGAAACAGAATGAAAAACGTCTCTACGGGGCGGCACGGTGCTTAGCATGGCCACCTCACAGCTCTGGGGACTTCTGGGGTCACATTGATCAGCGATGCTCTTCTGCCCTGCCCGGCACCGACTCCCTCCTGCTCACTATCCAAAGTGGCCACCTTGGCGTGGGTAAAGCGGGCCCCTCGTGTTTACAAATTACATTTCGTGTTCTGCAGGACACAACTTATCCACAGCCTTACAGAAGTGCAGACAACTGCCATGTTGTCGCTTGTTAACACCAAACTCAAACCGTGGAAGGTGAAGGAGGCTGGCGCGGCCAAAAGCTACAAGACGAGTGCGTCTGACAGACACGGCGGTGGAGACGAAACCGCAAAAGTCTTAAAAGGACCTTCTGGGACTTGTCCTGTTTAGCCTGACTCAAGTGTCCTTTGTGGCTCTGCGATCTTTTTGCTATTCTGTAAATATAATTACTGGCCAAGATGGCAGCCTCCAAGCTTCTCTACCCATCGTGACGGCCTGCACTGGAAAGGCACACAGAGGGGCACAAGAGCTCAACTTGAGGGGCCATCTGAAGACTTCACGTGATGCGACATGTGTGCCTGTGGATGCTTCTGCTAAGCGAGTGGTGTGTACTGTTTGCACTTTATGTAAATCTGGAGGATTCCACCGGGTGGCAGTGTCAGATGTCATCGTGGTCAGAAAACACCGCTGTGTTGTGAATTGCCCGAAACATCCATTGAATTCCCAGGACACTGTGATGGATGGCCAGGGCCATTAGAGGGCTGGGACGCCGGCTGAGTGGAAACACCGAGGGACTTGGAGTCACTATCGTCCCCCAAGACACTAGAGGGCAGCCCCCACTGGGTTGCTATAGCATCACGGATCCCCGCAGGGCATGTTGGGAGTTGTAGTTTAGAGCAGCCCTGTTGGGCTCCGTGGGCACCGCCAGGGGCTGCTGTAGGCACAGCTGAGTCATTGGAGGAACCGCTTCTGCCACACCCGGAAGAAGGTCAAGAAGCGCCTGGAGAATTTCTGGGTGCAACTTGAAAGGTATCTGCCTCACCACCAGTCGGTCCGGACGGCAATGCTTGTGATGAGGAGGAGTGGAGGCGAAGACGAGAGAGAAAGGACTGTGTGCCATTTGATTTGGTGTTTGTGTAACGTGCTGTGCTGTCAAGTGCGGAGCAACAGAAAACGCTTCCCCACTGAAGAATAAAACGTGTGCCGTGCTGAACTGGTGTCTCAGCCTGTCCGTGTCGAGGTCTGGGGAGCACAACATCTCTGAGAAGGACGGACGTTTCATGATTCCATCCAGCAATCCAGGGACACACAGCCAGCATCGGGCGCGGGGCAGAAATGATCCCTGGATGGGGCATCAGCTCATCGCAAGGTGAAGACGAGACACACACTGGCGTCATTTTAACGTCACCAAATCCCCAAACCTGCATGTCCTTGGAAGGAAACAGGAGCCCACTGGGGAAACCCAGCAGGGAACAGAAGGGACGTGACTCCCAACTGTGAGGCGGCAGTGCCACCGCGCCACCACCGGGTGTAATTATTAACAGTATTCACTATTGAAATGAAGTGAACGACTTATCTGTAAAATGTCACATACGTACTATCATCATGAAAATGACATCAAGTACAAATCTAAGGATTCTAAATGTGCAGAGAGCTGGAATATCAGAAATGTAACGTGGGCTGTGCAGCAGTCGCTACCTGGCACCAGCACACGGCGATTACCATCTGGCCCGGTTTTAAGATGACGTTTACGACGTTCTACTTTAATGACCAAATAAACTGCAAGATTAAAGTACATTGGAGAGAGCAAACAGCCGCCACACAGGAGGAGGGCCCGGCACAGAAGGAGTAAAACCTCAGGGCCGGAATCAGCCGTCTACCTCCATTTGAAGGACAAAGGACACTCGCTTGAGGACTTCAAGGTCCAGATATTGGATAGAGAAGACAAGTGGTTTGAGAGAGGGGTGAGGGCAGCTTCCCTCCATCCATCCATCATTATCCAGCCCGCTATATCCTAACTACAGGGTCAAGGGGATCTGCTGGAGCCAATCAGCCAACACAGGACGCAAGGCAGGAAACAAACCCCGGGCAAGGCGCCAGCCCACCGCAGGGCACACAAACACACACACCAGGGACAATTTAGAATTGGCAATGCACCTAACCTGCATGTCTTTGGACTACGGGAGGAAACCCACGCAGACATGGGGAGAACATGCCAACTCCACGCATGAAGGACCCGGGAAGCGAACCCAGACGGGTCTCCTAACTGCGAGGCAGCAGCGCTACCCACTGCGGGTGATGTTCAAATCAACAACCCCTCACTCAACGGAGGTGGAGGCCTTAGGGCTCGTTTATACTCATCATGGCTGCCACGCGTTCCCAGCGTTCATTTGACACGTCCTCTGAGCAGGTCCTCAGAAATTAACGTGACGCGTGTGTGAGTTGCAGTACAGTAATCCCTCCTCGATCGCGGGGGTTGCGTTCCTGAA
>JANRMT010062861.1:4324421-4355841 GCA_026402145.1 Polypterus bichir lapradei | reverse complement strand
CATTATCCAACCTGCTATACAGGGTCACGGGGGTCTGCTGGAGCCAATCCCAGCCAACAGAGAGCACAAGGCAGGAAACAAACCCTGGGAAGGGCGCCAGCCTACCGCAGGGCACACACACCAAGCACAATTTAGAATCGCCAATGCACCTAACCAGCATGTCTTTGGACTGTGGGAGGAAACCCACGCAGACACAGGGAGAACATGCCAACTCCACGCAGGGAGGACTGGGTAAGCGAACCCAGACGGGTCTCCTAACTGCGAGGCAGCAGCGCCGCCCACTTCGGGTGATGTGCAAATCAACAACCCCTCACTCAACGGAGGTGCAGGCCTTAGGGCTCGTTTATACTTCACGCTCAGAACGCGGACTCATCATGGCTGCCACGCGTTCCCAGCGTTCATTTGACACGTCCTCTGAGCAGGTCCTCAGAAATAAACGCGACGCATGTGCGAGTTGCAGTACCAGCAAAACGTTGGGGGGCGCAGTGTGATTAATTCAGGACGTGACGTCAGAGTCTCTGTCTACCATCTGCAGGTGACAGAAAGTCGCTTTGCAGATCGATGTGCGTGCTTCGATGTTTGATGAACGGTTTGAAGGGGTGAAGCAAAATTCCGACATACAGATGCATTCGTGCTGCTTTTATATTCAAGCGTCGCATATTCCCCATCGGGATGACGTGATTCGTTTTAAAAGTCTCACATACCATCATCTGTGCCGTCTATAACACCAACAGAATGTACAGCCACAGAGGAAAAAAAATGAAGGACACGGTGAAAAGGTGTATTTTGTGATTAAAGTGGAAAATTCGGCTTTAATCTCGAAATGTCCACTTTAACCTCGTAGTTTACTTTATCATTAAAGCAGAGCATCGGAAACGTCATCCCAGTTTTTAATCGCTACGAGCTTCTGGGACTTCCTCCTGAACTGACAGCAGCGGCAGGCAACAATCCCCGTCCTGTGTTCCTGCTGATATGAAACATTTGAAGTTTTCCACACTTTCAAGTCTTTCTCCCTGGACGCTATCTTCTCCATCTTGTTCTTGTCACTTATAACTGAAGGTTCTGTCTTTTTCCTACTGATCTTAAGGTCTCTTTCGTCCATAGTTCTCCTGCTCTGCTCCAGTTTCCTCTCCACAATATGCTCACTGGTGCTGCAGACAGCGTGCGCCATGGGGTCTGATCAACTATTCCACTAGCAGTAGCACCCATAACTCGCGGGCCACATAAGTGTTGCAGTTTAGTGTCTGCACTCTGTCACGTCTCGTCGCATCACCCCGTTTAAACTAGGATGTGTTTGTTTAAATGTCGTCCCCGGAACAAGAAACAGGAGGCAGCGACCGCCTGGAAACGTCAGAACCGGAGGTTTTTCCATTACATTCGGCTCATTATTATTTAAACAGAAAGGAGGGAAAGAAGAGGAGGAGAGAGGAGAGAGAAGGAGATTCACCAAACCGCAACTGATGAGCAATTTCTGCCTTCATTCACATCGTGACATTTTTCCAGTTTGTATCTCACTCGGCCGGATTACTGCAACGCATTCATCTCCAGAAACCCCAGGGTTGGACGTTATTTTCCCCCATCGCCGAAGAATCACGGTGAGATTGTTCTGGTATTTCATTCGGGAGAATCAAACACAAACATTTTGGGACAGCTATCAGTAATTTGGACAGTTATTTACCAGGACTTACTGTATGTTCACGTTCATTATCATTCATCGTCATCATTTGTATTGTGCGTTTGTTATTCGTGTGCAGGGACCAGGGAGGACTGATTATTTTATATATAATGCCTTTCACGTTTGTGGTCTGGTAACATGGTGAGCATGGAGAACAGAAAGAAGAGCAGAGAACTGTCTGAGGACTTGAGAACAAAAATCTCACCAATCTCAAGGCTACAAAAGTCCATCTCCAGAGGTCTTCATGTTCCTCTGTCCACTGTGCGTAACATAATCAAGAAGTTCACAACACATGGCACTGTAGCTGATCTCCCTGGACGTGGACGGAAGAGAAAAATTGATAAAAGACTGTAACGAAGGAGAGTCCGAATGGTGGATAAACAGCCCAATCAACTTCAAATCACAGTCATGGCCGAAATTATTGGCACCCCTGGAATTTTCCCAGAAAATGCACCATTTCTCCCAGAAAGTTGTTGCAATTCCAAATGTTTTGGTATCCACATGTTTATTTCCGTTAAGTGCATTGGAACAACACAAAAAAACAGAGAAGAAAAAGCCAAATCTGACATCATGTCACAAAGAACTCCAAAAATGGGCCCAACAAAATTATTGGCACCTTGTGGGCAAATCGTTTTATTTCAAGCATGTGATGCTCGTTTGAACTCACCTGTGCTGTCAATATAACAATCCCACCTGAGGCCAGTTAAGATGGAGACAAGTTGACTCAGCCTTCCTGTTGTGTGTCTGAGTGGGCCACACTGAGCATGGAGAACAGAAAGAAGAGCAGAGAATTGTCTGAGGACTTGAGAACAAAAATATCACCAATCTCAAGGCTACAAGTCCATCTCCAGAGGTCTTCATGTTCCTCTGTCCACTGTGCGCAACATAATCAAGAAGTTCACAGCACATGGCACTGTAGCTGATCTCCCTGGACGTGGACGGAAGAGAAAAAGTGATAAAAGACTGCAACGAAGGAGAGTCCGAATGGTGGATAAACAGCCCAATTAACTTCAAAACGTATTCAAGCTGTTGTGCAGACTCAGGGTGCAACAGTGTCAGCTCGAACAATCCGTCAATGAAATGAAACAGTATGGCAGGAGAGCCAGGAGGACCCCACTGCTGACACAGAAACACAAAAAAGCCAGACTGGAGTTTGCTAAAATGTACTCGTGGAAGCCAAAATCCTTCTGGGCGAACGTCTTGTGGACTGATGAGACCAAGGTAGAGCTTGTTGGTAAAGCTCATCATTCTGCTGTTTACAGAAAACGCAATGAGGCCTACGAAGAAAAGAACAACACAGTACCTCCAGTCAAACATGGTGGAGGTTCGAAGATGTCTTGGGGATGTTTTGCTGCCTCTGGTACTGGAGGCCTTGACTGTGTGCAAGGCATCATGAAATCTGAAGACTACCAGAAGATATTGGGGCGCAACGTAGGGCCCAGTGTCAGAAGGCTGGGTCTGCGTCAGAGGTCGTGGGTGTTCCAGCAGGACGATGACCCCAAACACACCTCGAAAAGCACCCAGAAAGCGCTGGAGAGTTCTGAAGTGGCCGGCAATGAGTCCGGATCTAAATCCGACTGAACACTTATGGAGAGATCTCAAAATTACTGTTGGGAGAAGGCGCCTTCAAATCTGGGAGACCTTGAGCAGCTTACAAAAGAAGAGTGGTCAGAAATTCCAGTTGAGAGGCGGAACAAGCTTGGTGATGCTTACAGGAAGCGCTGGAGTTCAGTTATTTTTTCCAAAGGGCGTGCAACCAAATATTAAGGT
This sequence comes from Polypterus bichir lapradei, assembly GCA_026402145.1. Lineage (NCBI taxonomy): Eukaryota > Metazoa > Chordata > Cladistia > Polypteriformes > Polypteridae > Polypterus > Polypterus bichir. Next base: position 4,352,396 of record JANRMT010062861.1, on the reverse strand, counting down.
GAGGGGGCCAATAATTTTGTCCAGCCCGGTTTTTGAGTTTTGTGTGACTTGATGTCAGATTTGGCTTTTTTTCTGTTTTTCTTGTGTTGTTCCAATGCACATAAAGGAAATAAACAGGTGGATACCAAAACATTTGGAATTGCAACAATTTTCTGGGAAAATTCCAGGGGTGTCGATAATTTCGGCCATAACTGTATGTATATATTATGCCGGGATTTTGCATTATTGTATTTTTCATTTTATTTCATCTAATACACTGTGTGCACAATTATTAAGCAAGTTGTGTTTTTGAGGATTCATTTTAATATGAACAGATGCAGTGCCATCAGTCAATCCAAAATGTTAATAAACCTGAAAGTCGAATGTTTTACAAAGGAAATGTGAGTGTGAACATCATCAGGGAATACACGCGTGTGCACAGTCACTACGCAAAACAAAAATGTTCCCATCTGACTTTGTTTGTTTTCATCTGTTAAAGTGAGAATAACAGACAACTCAAAATTTACAAATAAACATTTGTGACATTTCAAAAATACTATCAGTGCCCAATGCAGCCAGCCTTGTGTTCAGTAAGAGTCATAAGCCCTCCATTCATGGAGTCGGTCGCTTTCTTGATCTGTCGACATCTTTAAGTGCAGCAGCAGCAGCCACAGCCTCACCCAGACGCCGTACACAGACGTCTTCTCTTTTCCTTCCCCGTAAATCTGCCGTTTAAGAAGGCCTTTAGGTCAGGTGAGGAAGGGGGGCCATGTCATTATTCTGTCATCTTTAAGACCTTTACTGGCTAGCCACGCAGTGGAGAACTTCAATGCATGTGACGGAGCGTCGGCCTGCATATTAATCAGGGTCTTCTAGAAAGATGCAGACTTTTTCTTTTACCACTGCTTGAAGAAACTGTCTTTGTCTTCTAAAAACTGGCAGTAGGTCTGGGAGTCCATCTTAAACCTGAAAAGGTCCAACTAGCACATCCTTCGATATAAAAGCGGTCGGGATTGTCCTTCCGTCCCGTGAGTGCTACGCAGGCGCGGAGTTTCACACACGCCCCGTCCATTTTGCAATGCACGATGGGATTTGTAGTTTCGTTTTTCCAGGTAAAAGATGATTTTCTACTCCAGACTGTGCGATATCATCTTCTTCTTTCTTACTATATAAAAGCGGTCGGGATTGTCCTTCCGTCCCGTGAGTGGAAAGCGTAGCGGTATTCTGCTTATCACAGACTTACTACTTGCAGCTTGCGGTACGAAGCGACATGATGTGAGCAGAGTTCTGGTGCTCCCATCGTTCCCTTGCTTTTGTGCGCGATGCGCTGGAAAAATAGACAAAATTATGTCTCTGGAAATAATTCATGTTGATGGAGTACAAATGCCTCACCGCGTAGTAAATATCAGGGGGGTTCAAAAGGGCGACCTCAATATAGAAAAAAAGTTTACATTTCATCACAAAAATAACAGAAACTACGAGTATTAAAGTAATACCGCTCAAATGCAATATAACCAAATGAATGAGTTTGTATAAAATATCAAATTGATCTACATATTGAATTGCCTTAAGAAGTGGTCAACTTAAAAGTCGGTCGCCTTAAAAGGCGGGTCAGCCTAGTCTTATAATAATTCCAGACCATACCAGTACCCCACCTTCATCTTACTGGTGTCTGAGTCGTTACTGATCTCCGTCAAGAGTCCCTCTCGTCTCATCTGTCTTCAGATGTTTCCCGGTCCAGTCACGACGTTTCAGTTTACGTGTCTTGTTCGGTGGTGGTCGTGTTTCAGCCCTCCTTACCTTGGCCACGTCTCTGAGCACTGAACACCTTGTACTTCTGGACACTCCAGGTAGGTTGCAGCTGTGGAATATGACAGCACTGGAGGATAACGGCTTCCTGGTAAGTTCACGTTTGATTCTTCTCAAATCTTTGGTAGTTAATTTGCGTCTAACCACGTTTCTTGTGACCCCGTTGACTATTTGCAACAAAACGTTTGATGGTTCTGTGATCTCGAGTGCTGCATCCCCCTTTTCACAATTTTTGACTTTTTAGTGTCGGTTAAATCTCTTTTTTAGCCCATTTTGTCTGAGGATAACAAGCTGCCTAATAATTCTGCACACCTTGATATAAGGTGTTGATCTCCTTAGGCCACACCCTCCGTCATTACACAAATACACGTCACCTGACATGCTTCAATCCAATCAGCACTCAAGTTTGTACAGCTTATAGTAAATAAAATATGGTCACAATACTCACTTGCCTAATACTTGTGCACACAGTGTATGCCACTGCACTTGATTTACATTTGGCTATTGTTTGCTTGTGTTTAACTGTCAGTTGGGGGGAAAATATTATTTCTCAGCGGTACGGCTTGGTAGATTTAGGTTTACCTCAGTAATTTATCCAGGCCACGGGACCTGCCCGGGTAAGGAGTCGGCCCATTGCTCTGACAAGTGTCGGCTCGGTACTGCGATTCTGACTTCGGTACTGATGAGCAGCTTTCAGACCTCAACACTGAATAACAGATAACTCCTTCATTCTTCTCCCAGAGTCTCACAGCGGCACCGCACTACAAATCCCGTGGAGGTGCTTTCCCACTTGGAGCCTCCATTGTGCTTATATACTTCTGACTTGACTTCGATGTAAACGGAAGACGAATAAGAAAGAGTCGGGCGATTCACAAATGGAGTTCTGATCGCGCTAATAGACAACTGAGCACAAGGTGCTTGAAAACGGCCATCTGATTCCAGCACTGAAACTAAAAAGATGTTGGGGCGGCACGGTTTTAAAAACTGGGCTTTATGGGGACTTTTTCCTGTAATGGGTGGGGGGTTACTGTGCACAAGGCCCCCTCTCCCCCCCCCCCCCCCCATGTCTGCGGTGCTCCCTTCTCTCTCATACATGTCCATATTTCTCAATACAATACAATTTATTTTTGTATAGCCCAAAATCACACAAGGAGGGCCACAATGGGCTTTAACAGGCCCTGCCTCTTGACAGCCCCCCAGCCTCGACTCTCTAAGAAGACAAGACCCTTGTAGGGAAAAAAATGGAAGAAACCTCCGGAAAGGCACTTCAAAGAGAGATCCCTTTCCAGGTAGGCTGGGCGTTCAATTGGTGTAAAAAGAAGGGGGGGGGGGGGGTCAATACAATACAATACAGTACAATACAATACAATACAATACACAGAACAGAACAAATCCTCAATGCAGTATAAAAATAAAAACTTTAGAAGTACGGAGTAGAATTTAACAGTAGATGATATCCCATAATAGGATTTGGATTTGTTCAGAGTCCTGGAGACCTCATCCATCAAGCTGCCACCCCCATTTGGCCATTCCACCGCTGAAATAGTGCTAATCTGATGAAAGGACCCCTCTTTCCCACAATTCCTCCATCAGGGATGACTTTACGTTAGGCAGGGGGGCCATGGCACCAAGTGTCAATCGCATGCCTTCTTCTCTAAATCCATAAATGCCAAGCACACGCCACTCCTTTCCATTCCTCTCAATATTTTTCCAGAATCTCTCTCATGGCGGACGTCCCATCTGTTGTACCTTTGCCTGGCATACTACCCAAGAAACAGCCCATCCACAGAGAATTGAAACAAAAGAACTTGGAGACGAGCGGGTGTCCTCCGTTTCGCAACGTCTACGTTTAGGACTGCAGGCCATCAAAGCTTCACGTGTCAGAAGTGCGGGCCTCCGAAACGAATCACGGCGCTCAGAATGAGCCTTCAGGCCCCGCTTGTTATTTGATTCGCTTCATTTGCTTAACAAATAAATATCCTGTGATGAGTCATCGACGCCGCCGCCACAGCAGCTCAGGGGGATCTTAAAACTAACGGCACACTTATGACCACCCTGGTGTTTTAGGACCCCTCTATCAGCACACCGCCTTCCAGAGGACAGCTACCCAGCATGCCGCTGCTGTCACTTTTATCGCCCGTGTGACTTTCACGATGCCTGCGTTAACATGTTAACTTTTGTTAACATTCAAGCCAGAAGTTTAAACGGTTCCTCTCTCTTGACCTGCATTTTTTTTTTGTGTATTGTGAAGGACTCTTTATAAACTATTTTGAAATTTTAAAAGCCAGGAGAACCATTTTAGGAATATGCAGGTCAAAGCCTGCCTGTGGGGTTCTGTCAGGCTGGCTACCTGGGGTGAGGCCATCTCTAGTCAGGAATGTGGACCACACTCGCCTGGAACTGCTGCAGCAGGCTAAGACGAGAAGGATCCAGCTGCAGTCAGGACAGTTTTAGGCCTCGGACAGATCCGAGCACTTCAGACACTAGGAGGTCCATAAATTGACGCCGGCCCCCCCCCCCCTCCCGTTTCAGGTGGTGACCTGACGCCCCTCATGATGATTTCAACTCCCTTCAGTTCCTGCACTCAAATGTGTATTCAGTGTTTATTAAACTTCTAGACCAGCGGTTCTCAACCTTTCTAGTGCCGCGACCCTTTAATACAATTAATCTCCCATGCTGTGGCGACCCCAACCGTAAAATTATTTTCGTTGCCACTTCATAACTGTACTTTTGCTGCTGTTGTGAATCGTAATGTAAATATCTGATATGCAGGGTGTATTTTCATTGTTACAAATTGAACATAATTAAAGCGTAGTGATTAATAATAAAAACAATATGTAATTATATATTGTGAAATATTTATTTCTAATTACAAATAAATGAAATTTTGTCTTTATGACTTACATGTATTTGTTTTTCTTCATTGTGTATTGAACTGTATTCATGTTGTATACTTATGTGAACAGCATGGCGTAGCGTGGGTAACAGTCTTAATATGACAACAGTAAACTACATTGCTGCAAAACTGTTGCGACAGGACGCGTAAAAAGCCAACGTCAGTGCGAAGGTTGAGGCTGCGTCTTTCTCACCAGATCAGAAATTCTCAGGGCAGTCTTTGCAAGAGCACAACGAAGATCATCTTCTGCAACATTGATAACCAACAAGCTGGGAAGCCCTGTTTCACAAAGATATGTTGTTGGAAATGGAAGAAGAAGTGCGTAAATCCCAGTAATGTAAACAGTTAAAAATAATAAAGTTACGACAATTAAAACATTTGAAATTATTCTGATTCAATTGTCTGCAACATCTATCCTTGAATGACAATTATAGTAAAAAACTAGCGATGGAAAAAATGTGTACAATAACAAGTTTTACACATTAGAACAGACAAAACCCATATTTCCAATGGTCTTAGGCGACCCCCGACGGGGGCGTGACCCACAGGTTGAGAACCGCTGTTCTAGACTATCGAGGTCCCTCAGTTCTGCAGCCAAAGCAGTTGGTGTCACTTAGAAACAAATGGAACAAAAAAATCTGACCATTTTATATTTTATAGAATACGTCTGCGTTTGACTTGTCTCAATCACGAGGCTGCACTTTTTAATACATCAGTTATAAGCTGCACTCAACGGAGTGGCGGCTCTGTGGCTGAGGATCTACACTGGCAATCAGAAGGCCGACCCCATAGAAAAATGGCAAATGCTGAGGAAGAAGAAGACGAAGAAGAAATGATACGCTGCACTGAACTACCATTAACACCAGATATTCTTACAGACTCTGAATCGAATAAATCACATAATTTGTATAAACAGTCAAAATATGTTAAACTACGCACCGGACGTTCAGGAGCTCTTTCGAGTGCTGCCTTTGTGGTCCTCTCTGTGTGTTATTACTGGTGTACAGAATTTAAATATTTATATTGACGATGCATTAATTGTGGTGGAGTTTATGAATGACGCACTCGCCCTCAGAAACACGAAGAGGTATAAAGTAGTTGTCTGAGTCGCCCAGCTAAGACCTTCTCTGTTAGCCGAGTGGCTTTGGGGACGACGGCTCGCGGCCTCGCAGCGAATACCCAGAGACGTTTATCACATTAGCGCAGCCATTTATCCCGGTGAAGCTTTCTGTTTATTTATAATAAATATTATTTTGCACACATGTTCAGTTTGCCACCATTACTATAATAACATTTAGCAGAAAAGTGTACCGCTAACACGTGGGGGACGTGGAAAGTGGGAGGAGTCAAAAGAGACGCCGCTGACAGGGGCCTCAGGATGTCTCAGGTCGCTGAATCCGCCCGAGGCCTAAAACTGTCCTGACTGCAGCTGGACTCGATTGGCTAAGACAGCCGTCCTCCGTGCAGCTCAGAGCGAGGACAGGCGGCCAGGAGGCGCCCAGCATTTAGGAAACGTCTGGCTGGAGAGAAGAGGTTTCCTTTTACAGTGAAATGGCGTCTTATTTCCCTCCTGGCCCCGCTGCTCTCCGTTTCCTTCCGAGATCTAAAACCAGCTTGGAGGTGTAATGGCATCCTGAAGAGCCACAGGTCACGATGGTGCCAACGGCTCCTCTACTCTGAGCGAGGGACAAACAAAGCTAACGGTGACCCTGAAGTATCTCCTTCTGGAGTACAGGCTAGGGGGGGCGCCTGTGATCTTTCATGGGTGCAAACATCTCTCTGCTCCTTCTGCGTCTCAGAAGCCCGAGTTGCATGTGGAGACAGACGAAGAAGAAGAAGAAGAAGAAGAAGCAGCTTTCCATTCCAGCAAACTTGCACACCAGCCATACACCTTTTGGGGGAGAACATCTGAAAAAAAGGGGGGGGGCTCCCTGTTAGACTGTAAAAGCTCACTTGGGTGCATTCGCAGGGCAGGCAGCCATGTTGCTGTTGGCGATGCATCCCTTCTGCCACCACAGAATGCTCAGAACTGGCATGTCGTGATGCCATCACTCGGAAGGCCACCCCTGATAACCAAGGTTTTGAACTGTGGATTAGGTCTCCATGGTAAAAAAAAAAAAAATTAGCTTAGGGGTCCTGAGATGTGACAATCACATTGGAGTCACGTGGCACCCCTGAGATGCCATACTTGTGTTGGAACAATGGGGGTCCCCCAAGATTTTACCATTGCATCGGAGTAACAGGGGGGATTCCCAACATTTTATTATCACATCACAGCAATAAGGTGGTCCCTGAGAATTTATTATCATATTGGAGAATTTATCATCTCAACAGAGCAATGGTGGGAGGGGTTCCCCAAGATTTTACAATCACATCAGAGAAACACGGGGAGGGGGTGTCCCCGAGATGTTATGATCGCATGTGGAGCAATGGTGGGGTCCCCAGAGATTTTTATCATCTTGTTGGAGCAATGGGGGGGGTGGGGCTCCCAGAGATTTTATTATTGCATCATTGCAAATTCCCCCCGAGATTTTATCATTGAGTCGGAGCAATGGGGGGGTCCATGGAGATTTTATCATTGCATCAGAGCAATTCCCTGAGTTGTTATGATTGCATCAAAGCAATGGAGGGGGGGGGTCCCTAAGATGATATGATTGTGTCTCAGCAAAGGGGGGGGGGTGTTACCAAGATTTTATCATCACGTTGAAGCAATGGGAGGGGGGCTCCTTGTGATGATTGCGTTAAGGCAATGGGAGGGGGGGGGGGGTCCCCCAAGATGTTATGATGGCGTCTAAGGTGTATTTTTATATCAAGTCTACAAAGTGGATGTTTTTTCAGAGCTGCTTGGCGGGATTGAGAGGGAGGCGGACGTTCACTTCCAGTCCTGAAGATCCTTAAATGCCGGCCACGTGCCGTTTCCCGACTGTTTGTTTTTCAGTCCTTCAGTGCAAAAGCAAATTACAAGGGAATGAAAACAACACGACGTCTCCTGGTCTGACGCTCTCTGGAAAGCCCGGCTGCGTGGGCACAACATCCATTCTTTAATAAGGAACAAATATTTTGTGAGCGTTTCTAAAACTCCGAGACTTCACGCCAAATGTAAAATTCATTAAGAAAAAAAGACAAACAAGACGATTACAAAATGTTAAGATCGTCTAAAGACAAAAGCCGGCCTCGCACGGAGGTCGGAACTGGAAAATCCAGCTTGACACAAGGCGCGGAGCGGGCAGACTACGACCCGCCGTCATCTCTCACTTGTACGCGTTTCGTCTCCCTTATGGATGACATTTTTGGATTTTTCCTTCCTGCCTTCACGCAGATTTAACTGAACACTCAAAGGCCGATTCTGATTTTTGAGTGCAGATTGACTGCAGTCGCCTCAAAGAGTCCACGGCAGCAACTGAAGAGCTGCGTATTCCCCGAAACGGACAACCAGCGGCACTGGCACTCACAACCAGACGGGCCTCCTCCAATAAGTTTGATCTGAAATTCCAAATTCCTGCACAGGTTTAACTCAATTTAGGGGTACAAGACCCTGGGGCAGCACTGGGCCAAATGGAGGGACCAACCCTGGACAAGGTGCCAATTCATCAATTCCTGCTTTAGAGTTACTGCATGGCTCTAACAGCGGGCACCTCGGTGTCCGGTCAGTGTAAGATTACTGCCATCACATCTCCATAGGCCACCCACCTGCTCCACCATCAGAAGACACTCAGGACCTCTGTGCCCCATTCGTGTCAAACACTGGGCAACACTGTCAGTGCTAGGCAAGTCGAGCATCTCTGTGTGTGTTGTAATGACAGTGTGGCACACCAGGGAGGCAGGGATTGGGATGGATGGCACCAGAATGGAGGTCTAAAAGCTGGTGTTGATAACTTTAGTACCAAACCACCACCAATGCCTGGCCAGCACTAAGCACTGGGCACTTCTGGGCCCTACTGGCATTAGTGCTTTCTGTAGCCCACCATCATTCGAATTAGGGGGACGGGTGTTTGGCTCTTTGTGCCCTTCCAGCACTTGACATCTGGCATCTCCATGTGTTCAATTTTGTTTCCTGTCAGAACTGACAAAATGAGACGCTGGCACCTGCACTTGGAAAAGTCCTATGGTGTGCCCTACACATGAGTGTGCCAAGATCAGGCATGGCATTAGAGTGCCTATGGCAGGTCAAGGAAAGGCATAAGGCGCCAGCACCTGAGCTGGTAGCCACTGTCACCTGGCAATGACATGATTGCTGTTACAATGAATAGCACAACTGTGGTGGGCTGGCGCCCTGCCCGGGGTTTGTTTCCTGCCTTGTGCCCTGCATTGGCTGGGATTGGCTCCAGCAGACCCCCGTGACCCTGTAGTTATGATATAGCGGGTTGGGTGATGGATGGATGGATGGATGAATAGCACGAGCCACATGAAAACGCTCGAGGATTTGGCCAGTTTCTTTACCAATGTGCCAGCCAGCACCATCAGCAAGTCGCCTGGCAGCACTTCTTTGCCTCAAAATGAATGAATCGCGAGTTGAACGCCAGGCTACCGAGCCACAAAGGCTGGCATCACAGAGGTCACAGCTTACAGTTAACAAAAGCAGCTTCGTCCTCGCTAGGTGCCCGTATTGCAATAGGAGTGCCACCAGTCGCACCAGTTACATTAGGAGAAGTGGGCACGGCTGCAGACTGCCTTTTTATGATGCCCTGTACACCGACGCCATACAGAAACTGAATGTAACACCCTGTCATTCGCTTAAGGCTTCCAGCACAGTGGGCATAACAGAGCTGATGCTTGGCCAAGACATTTCTGACCTCTCTGCCCGTTCCCTCTGTTCGGTGCCACTTTTTGTGCATACACAAGTTTTATAAATCTGACTTCCTGGTATTTTGTCTTTCTCTGTGCCATACCAGCTATATCCCTATTTTTGTGCCCTGTCAAAATCAAAGCACTAAGAACCCCAACTGCCCAATTTGTTGTCATTTTAGTGTAGCATGTGGTAGCCATGTGCCCCTGGTAGTACTAGTCAGTGGGCATCAGTGTTTGGCACAGGGCATTTTGTGCACTTTTAGCACTGCATTCACTATGTATGAGACCAAGGGCATCTCTATGCCTGGCCAGCACTGCCCTCCCCCGGGCACTGGACAATTTCAGTGCTTTCTGTTCCGTGCCAGCATCAGATGGGGACCTGGTATTTTGGTCACTTGCAATGACACGGGCGGTCTCTGTGCCCTCATTAAACGTCAGACATATCTCCACATGTTCACTTTTTAAGTTCCTGTCAGAATTAAACTCTGGGCATCCTGTGCCCAGTTTGCTGGTAGTTGTACATAGGATTCAGTAGCCATACACCCTACCAGTGTTACAGTAGATACTGGGCATCTCTGTGCTTTATCTTTTATTATTTGTCACTGCACATTTTGTGCAGTTTTATTTAATATACCATTACATCGGCATCACGCTGCTCTGCCTTGCTAGCACCAAACCCTGGGCTACACATTGGCATTAGGCAGCGGGCATCTCTTTAACCCATTAGCATCTGATACAGGAACCTGGAATTTTCTTCACTGGTGCCACACCAGCACTTATACCCATTTGTGTGCCCTGACAGAATCAGACCCTAAGCATTCCTGTGCCCAATTTGCTATCACTTTATTGAGCATTTTGTATTCAAATGCCCTACCAGTACGAGACGCTGGGCATTTCTGTGCCATATCAGTATTTGTCACGGAGTATTTTGTGCATTTTTTAGCATGGCACTCTTCTAGCACCAGACCTTGGGCTCATCTATGCCACATCAGCATTTGGCAGTGGGCAATTTGGAGCACTTTCAACTCTGGGGATCTCTTTAGCTCAATAGCCTCTGATGCAGGAACCTGGGATTTTGTTCACTGGTGACGCTGGGTGTCTCGGTGGCACACCAGCACTTATGCCTATTTGTGTGCCCTGCCAGAATCAGACCCTAAACATTCCTGTGCCCAGCTTGCACTCATTTGCTGGTACTTTTGTGCGCTTTTAGCACTGGTCTGGTCACCTGAGACTTGAGGCCTGGCAGAGTCGGATACTTGGCATTTCGTTGCCCAATCAGCATCAGACACTTGTTACGTTGCCATGCACGCGCAGAATGAAGACAGACAGTCTGAAATGTCACCCCAGGATTGCCCAGCACTGACACGCGTCTTAACACACCCACCCGACTGGTGCCCCGCTCCCGGGTGCGAGGGCAGGGCAGGGCACGCTACACCAGCAGACACGTGACGATCGCGAAAACAGACAGCCACCGCTGCCAGCTCCTGCCGCTCCCGAGTCCCGAGCCGCCCCGCGCAATCACGCCACGCTCGGTACCTGGTGAAAAGGCTTCTCCATGGAGTCGGCAGGCCGCATACGTGCAGGCTGAAAGTGCCGGAGACCTTGACGGCCGCTTCTTGGACTTAACCGAAGGACTTTTGGCTCGGCTTCTTCTCTAGACGACACTCGGAGGCGTGGACACAAGGAGGAGCGCAGTAAAAAGCAGCCAAGAGCTCGAACTCTGCTCACCCAAGCTCCGGCTTCTCCACTTCCTGGAACGGCTGACTTCTCCACGCTGGCAGCGACGTCGCTGCGTCGTTACCAGGCAACGACGCAACGCAACCAGGAAGTGAACTGCAAGGGCGGGGTTTCAAACAGCAGTTGCATTTAACTCCCTTCTGGTTATTGTGCGTTTATCGGTCTGGAGCTGTACTCAGATTTATTAAAGGTGACATCTGAATTTAGGCAGTACTACCGTTACAGCAGCCCAGTCTGCCTTCACCCAAGTCGGAATGACAAATGTGACCGTTGTGTTTTTTTCCTGCTTTATCTGAGGGTTAGGCACAAGATGGCTATTGGAAAGAGTCAGATGTGAATGGTGGGCGTATTGGGCTGTGGCAGGCTGCTTAAGTGTTGGACAGAACTCAGCGTCCTTACACGCTGGACACAGGAGCGCGTGTTATGTCGCCAGTCATCCGTTGGGATGCCCCGTCCTTTCTTTAATTTCATCAAATCACTGGCAGGACTCGGAGTCGTGTCTCGTTTTTTTTCTTATTCAGCTTCCTTATTCTAGCCCCTCCCCTCATCATCTTCTAGACGCGTCTCATTTGTAGTCCACGCCCTTAATCCCGCCCATCTGCGTTTTCTTTACCCACCTGTACGCCTCGTACTGGTGTCTTTGCATTGTCCCGCCCCCATGACGCGCCCCCCCCACGACACGCCTTTTCCCTAATTATACGGTACTAGATGTCTTTTCAAGTCAGTGGCGTAGACATTTCAGAGGTCGCCGGCCTCGCACCTCGTACCTCGACGAGACAGGGACCGCCCGGACTCACCGGTGTCAGTGTCGCGCGTCGCGCTTCACAATGAACAGTCGGACGGTGAGGCTTCTCGCACGAGCCTGACCACCAGTCGGTTAAGCCGTAGATGTCTGTCGATTGATCGGCGCTGCTCCGAAACAAGAGCGACTGGTGAGGGCGCCCGCTGGGTATAGCGTGACGTTAGTGGGGGGCACTCTTTAAATCCATATGATTGTGGGTGGCAGCTTTGACTGAGTGGGTGGGTGAATGTGTGCGGCTATAAGGGGCATGTGAGTGGCAGAGTATATATGGCAGGGATTGATTGGCACTGATGGAGAGCAGTTAATGCCAATTTGACGAGGTGCATGCGGGTGGCAGATCTGATCTGAATGGTGGCGTTAATTTTAAGAAATGACTCTCACTGAGGGGCTGTTTGAGGGGCAGCTCTTACCCGTATGATGTGATTCTCACTGACTGATTGGATCTGTAAACTGTAAATCCTGAGGTGTGACTCTCGGATTAAGGGACACCTGTGGGACAGTTGTGCCACCAAGATCAGGTATATGTAGGTGGAAAATCAGATGGATTTTGGGACGTGACATTCATTGAAGGACTCCGCCAATATGATGGAGTGCCTGATTGGAGGAGTGTGTGAGTGCCAGCTTTGAATCCTGAGGCGTGACTCTCATGGATTAAGGGACACCCGAGAGGCCACTGTGCCACTAAGATGAGGTGTTTGTGGGCAGCAGATGTGATTGGCAGTTCTCATTGATGGATGGTGCGTGATGGATAGTCCTGTCTGTATGATGGCATGCCAGTGGGTGACAACTGCAATTGTGAGAGTGAAGCTTGAAGTATTTGAGGACACCTGATGGGCAGCTGTGCCAGTATAATTGGTGAATGTGGCTGGCAGCTTTGGTTGGCAGGATGAATATTAATGTGGCATATAAGTGGCAGCTCCCTCCATATAGCTGTGTCCCTGGGGGTGGCAGTTTTCATTGACAGGCTGAATGTTAGAGTGTAACCTGGAATGATGATGGGCAAGCGAGTGGCATAACTGCCTTGCGTGTGCCCCCCCATCAGTCACATGCCACTCTACTCCCGCTATTTGACTCATAGTGATAGAGGGCAGCCCTGCCAGTGCGATGGGCTGAGTGAAGGTGTGGTGACGGTCCCTTCATGTGGTGCCCATCACTGTCCCTGTACTTTGGCTGCATGTGTTTTGTGCCACAACGGTACAAGTTATGCCCGGCTCAGATTATGTGAGATGGTGTACGCGGGCAGTGGCTCCCATTATTTTATGGCACCCGTCTAACGTGCATTGTGTTTCAGCTCAGGACTTCATTGTGTTTCAGCTCAGGAGTGCAGGATGTGGCACTCCATTTTGAACCCGGTGAGGCGGTTCCCCTGGATCACCAACGTCGCCCTGTATGGGTCCCTCTTTGCAGGGGGCGACTTGGTTCACCAGGGTTTCAGCAGGAGAGCCGACTTCAACTGGAGGCAGACCCGGAACGTGGCCGTGGTGGCCTTCTCCTTCCATGCCAACTTCAACTACGTGTGGATGCGATTTCTGGAGCGCAGCTTTCCAGGCCGGGCGGCCGGCGTGATCCTGAAGAAGGTCCTTCTGGATGTGACCGTGGGGGGCCCTCTGGCCATCAGCGCCTTTTACACAGGTGAGTCCTGCTCGGGCCTAAATGACCCTGCAGCCGAACGCCGGCATTGACTACAGGCTGAGGCGAGGAGACAAACAGACCCCCGGTGGTCCAAATGACCACTTAGCCGATCAGCCTGAAAAGAAACTTTGGACCTCCGGCCACCTGAAAATCCCACTGCTGTGCGTCAGCCCCGATGAATCGCATTCACATGCCTGGAGGTCAAATAAATGAAAAAGCAAACTGACCGTGAACTCCGCAGAGCAAACAGCGTGGGGCGCGTCGCTGGAGACCACTGAGCCTGCACGCCTCCTGACCGCGGCATTGGCACGGAGGTTAAGAGCCCTCAGGCGGTGGTCAAGGCGGTCACAGTCAGGGCGACTGGTGCAGAGAGGAATGGCACTGTGTGGGACACCCCAACGCCCCCTAGTGGCCAGACTCTTGGATGATTAGCCAGTCTTTGGTTTAATGGGCACCGAGGACTTCCTGTGTGACCCTGAGTGATTTGGGGGGACATGGAGACAGGTGTGTGCTTTACTGGTAGAGCGCCCCCCAGAGGCCTGGACCTCACAATGTGACTCGAAGTCACTCTTAACGTCCCGCTCGCACTTGATGTCTCCTCAGAAGGGCACACAATAATACGGTTTAACGATTTACACACAAGACGTGGACAGATGTGTTGGGACCCCCTCTGCGAGAAACAAAGAAGAACCCACAATTGTCTAAAATGACTTGAAAATGACAAAAGTCGTCGGCAGACATCATCGCTTATTTCATATTTAGCAAAAGTCAGCCTTGGCTTGCGAGTTTTGATTGCACAGAATATTTCAAATTTTAAACAACACAGATGACAATGGCGTCGGCCAGCAGGACGGGACCCTTCACCTCATATTTGGGGGCTCAGTTTGTATTCACTGCACACAAGCGATTCCTGGTGCCCCCTTATGAGACGTCTGCCCCCTTCCACTGTCTTCCTGTGCGAGTCCAACCTGCACTACGACGGAGACCCCTATAGTGGGGTCCTGGTGCAAAGACCACCCGTCACCCCTTGTGTGTCACTGAGTGACCTGCTGCAGGCGCACTGCTCCAGTCCGGCGCCCCCCGGAGGACTTCAAGGCCCAACGCTGTGGGTTCAGTTCCCCTCTGCTGGCTCCCCGCTCAGACTGCACATCAATAGCCGCGAGCTGTGAAGAGCCCCCTGGTTCAGAGGTCTTCACGGACTGTGGGTGACACCGAGTGGGTCATTTCACCTGTTAGGGTTCACAGTGTGGGCCACAGAGACCTCTGAACTGCATCGGCGAAGCGCCCCCTTTTGACACTTTGTGTCAGACATCTCACCTGCCAGAGCTCAACCCCTGTGTTGCACCAGTGAGACCCCCGCGTGGTTAATGGTTCAAAGGCCACCATTTTCTTGCTGTGTGACCCTGAGTGAGCCGTCTCACCTGCTAGACGCCATATTGCAGAAATCCAGACAAAGTTACGCAGTGCCCCCTTGTGAACTTTAAAGGCCAACATTGCGGGTTCATCCCCCTCCGCGAACTCCCTCTGTCATTCCACTTACTGGAGCTTTGCAGTGTACAGCAATGGAGACGGTTGTACTGTGCTGGTAAAGCCAAACATTGAGAGGTCACCATAGATAAGTCATTTCAACTGCAGCAGTGCACCACTGGCAGTATGGCGCCCCCTAGGGTGGAGGCCGTTTCACCTTGCAGAGCTCGCTCAGTTCAACAAACTTCACTGTGCCGCTATAGCGGCCTCTAGTGGTCTGTTCAGCACAAAGTCTGCTGCACGAGTCTTCACTGACCTTGTGAGCAACAACCAGTGAGGCGCCCTCTAGTGGCATAAACCGCACACAGCACCGGGTCATTAACTCGCGCTGACGGAGCTGTTTCAACTTTTAGAGCTCACACAGTACAAGAATGGAGACAACTGTGCTGCACCAGTAAAACGCCCCCCAGTGGCCATTAAGACACAAAGTAACTGGTTCAAGGGTGTGGCACCGAGTGAGTCACTTCACCCTCTAGAGCTCACATTGTGGAATACGGGCGATAGATAGATAGATAAATAGATACTTTATTTATTATTCATAAATTCATAAATAGAAATAGAAATAGAAATATATAAATATAAATTCACAAACAGAGCTGCTCGAATGGCTGCCACTCACGGCGGCGCCTGCTTTGAAAAAAATAAATAAATAATAAGAGATAACGGAACTGCAGCAGTAAAGCGCCCCCTAGGGGCTCATACAGCACAAAATAAATGGTTCAGGGGTCTTCTTGACTCTTTGTGTGACACCAAGTGAGTCATTTCACGAATGGGGAGATAACGGAACTGCAGCTCTAAAGCGCCCCCTAGTGGGCTGTAAAACTCAAAGCCTCAGGTTCATAACCTGCGCTGACTGAGCCATTTCACCTGTCAGAGCTCACAAAGTACAAGAATGGAGACAACTGTGCTGCACCTGTAAAGCACCCCCTAGTGGCCATTAAGACACAAAGTAACTGGTTCAAGGGTGTGGCACCGACTGAGTCATCTAAAGCTCACATTGTGGAATGGGGAGATAACGGAACTGCAGCAGTAAAGCGCCCCCTACTGGGCTGTAAAACTCAAAGCTTCAGGTTCATAACCTCTGCTGTTAGAGCTCACAAAGTACAAGAATGGAGACAACTGTGCTGCACCTGTAAAGCTCCCCCTAGTGGCCATTAAGGCACAAAGTAACTGGTTCAAGGGTGTGGCACCGAGTGAGTCATTTCGCCCTCTAGAGCTCACATTGTGGAATACGGGAGATAACGGAACTGCAGCAGTAAAGCGCCCCCTAGTGGACTATAAAACTCAAAGCCTCAGGTTCATAACCTGCGCTGACTGAGCCATTTCACCTGTCAGAGCTCACAAAGTACAAGAGTAGAGACAACTGTGCTGCACCAGTAAAGCGCCCCCTAGTGACCATTAAGACACAAAGTAACTGGACCAGCAGTCTCCATTGTCTCATTGTGTGACACCGAGTGAGTCACTTCACACTGTACAACAATGGAGGTGACTGTACCCTACCAAACATGCGCCCCCTAGTGGCCTGTACAATACAAAGTTCCTGGTGCAAAGCCCACCATTCACCCCTGGCGTGGTCAAAAATCCCTAACTTCTTCACGTCCCTCTACTCACCTCACGTGACAATACGACTCCTGCTGTGTAAAGGCGCTATATATAAAATCAGCTTTGTGACACCTGAAGGGGCTCACAGTGTCGAATTTTAAACTTATGGGCAGGACAAAGTGGCGGTTTGCCCAACTTGAGTGGACTGAGCAACTGGAGGAAGCCCCTCGTGTGTGAAAGTGACAGAGCGGGGGGACGTGTTTGACTTTGGGCTGCGACTCCTGGAGATGTTGATTTAGTTGTATTCATTTTTATGAATCAATCAAACAGCCCCCCGCCCCACCTGTTTATTACAGATGTACCCCCTCGTCCACTTTCGATTGGTCACTCGATTTTTATTCTGGTTTCAGGGGTCAGCCTGATGGAAGGTAAGAAGGACCCTCTTCAGGATTGCCGGGAGAAATTCTGGAATACGTACAAGGTAAGGCGCTATATACCAGAGCTGTAGGCATTGCCACCGCGTCTCAGTGAGAAGGCCGTGGCCAGCACTCTGGTGGGCTCCATGGACGCTCACGCTGACATTCATTTAGAGATGCTGTGGCTGTGTGGGATGGCCGTCTCTGCCCGGTCACCTGCTGACCGCTCTCTTTCTTTTTTTTTTTTCCAGACTGGTTTCATGTATTGGCCGTTCATGCAGGTAAGAAGAGACAACACTGGTGGCCATCTTGCCGGATGGTTCCCTCCCGGTCTGCTTGGCGTCACTCTTGTGTTTGCATGTCTGTGGGCATCCTGGGCACAACAAGAGTGCTGGCGCTGGCTGGTGCCTCAGTGAGGAATTTTGATGGGGCTTGTCTTCTGTGTGCCCACCAACAGGGCCGTCAACGTATGGGCACGCTGGGCAGTTCCTCACAAGCATAGGTGCCCCATGCTAATCTCTGTATGTCATGACTTGCTGATTGGTTGTGTAGGTAGGGACCCCAGTGCACTGCTTGGCCCCGGGGGGCCTATAATGCTTTTAAGACAGCCCTGCCCACCAACTATGAGTGACGTGAAGGATCAAAATAGGGAGAGGAATGGAAAGAAAGGGTCAGGGCCACCTGTTGAGCACCCGTGGGTGTCCTCCACTGACCACGCTGTCTTGAAGATTCACTCTGTGCAACATCTAATACATCAGCCCAGAGTATGCAGCACAAGTCCAGGGCCAGGCTTTGGTCTCGTCACGTCTGGGCTTCCACTGGTCTGTACTGGCAGGACCACCGGCATGTGCCACCAAGCCACTGCAGATGATTCAACATGCAAAGGCACGTCTGGCGTTCAATGTGGCCCTCCTCTTTTCAGATGGTGCACTGCATGGTCTCCCTTAAGTTCAAATCCTTGATGCTCAATAGACATGGAGACCCTCGTGAGGTCCACTCAGTTGAGCTGACAAATGGTGTCTGGTGATGCCACCTCTCTGCACCATCAAATCTCAGGCTAGACTCCTTTTCTGGGTACCTCCTAGCGGGTGGAACGAGCTGCCCACTTCTATTTCAAGTTCAGAATGGCAGACTGGCACTTTGTAACTTGCAATAAACACTTCACAATCTGAGGACCTGGCCATACCAGGTAACACAGCGTCGCAGCAGAAGTCAGGCAAGTACAGTCTGGCCAGTTGTGCCCGAGTCTAAATGGCTAAGCGACATTTTGATTTGTGACATGGGTGGGCCCCATTATAAGACTAATCGGGAAGTGAAATGCCAGCCATTGAAGCCGGACTCCTTTTCTGGGTACATCCTAGCGGGTGGAACGGGCTGCCCACCTCTATTTGAACTTCAGACCCCCCCAATGGGCCTATGTTGCGCCTGAAGCCCCTCTTGTGCCGTGAATTTGTCTACCGGATGACCTCATGAGTTGTAACTCACGTGTATTTGGTCCTGAGCTCTTCACTCCTGGCGATCGGTCCCCTCCTGTCACACAGTCCCCAAGACTGACGTTTACTCCATCTTGTCCAGTTTTGTAAGTCGCTTTGCATAAAAGTTTTTGCTAAGCCAATAAAGGCATCGAGTGCTGCTGGCTTCAGCCGCTGACGACCGAGGAGCTGCGAGTGGCGCCCCTAGTGGCCTGCCTCAGGTCTGAACAGCCCCCATGCCCAGGTGGTCTCACTCCTCCCTTCCTTCTCCTTCTGTTTTTCCACAGACTCTGAATTTCCTGCTCGTCCCCCTTTACCTGCGCACCATCTTCACCGGCTGTGCCGTCTTCCTCTGGGCGACGTTCCTCTGCTTCTCGCGGCAGAGCGGCGACGGGACAGGGGCAGCCGTCTTCTCGTGGATGAAGTCACAGAGAGAAGTGCCCCGCGTGTCGGCTGGGAAAGACGAAAAGTAGGGAAGAGGACGAGCTGGTGAGCAAGAGGAGGAGAAGTGGGCGCCTTTTCAACGCTGACGACTGATCTGGCTGGATGGCATTTTTTTTTAATTTGATTTTTCAGAGCTATGTATCTTTTTTTGGTGGGGCTACACCCCGTCGCGGCACACGCTGATACCCTTTACGAAGCCGACAAAGTCACAGGGTGGCAGCACTCGACAACGAGAGGACTGTGAGCAGGGCCTCAGTCGGTCCGAGTCACGGAGACTCAGAGTTAAGTGGGAGACAAAAAGGGTTCAGTTACACCGGACCCCAGTGGGTGAGCTTGGCAGGAGGATGAATCGGGAAGTGAAATTCCAGCCAGTTGTGCCAGGGCCTGAATGGCAGACAGCTTGGTTTGCAGGATGTGTCACATCGCAACAAGAGGACTGGGAGCAGGGCCTCAGTTTGGCCATACCAGGTAACACCGCTCCACTGTAAATGTGGGACTGTTAAGATGAATCGGGCAGGTACATTCAAGCCAGTCATGCCAGAGTCAAAATGGCAGACTGGCACTTTGTAACTTGCAATAAACACTTCACAACGTGAGGAGGGTCAGTGGGGCCTGGGCCAGACTGCGGCTAAGTGGGAGACAAAAAGACTTCTGCGTTACGCCGGACCCTAGTGGCCGAGCTTGGCAGTAGGATGAACCAGGAAGTGAAATTCCTGCCAGTCGTGCCAAGGCCTGAATGGCAGACACCTGATTTGCAATATGGGTCACGTCACAACAAGAGGAGTGTGAGCAGGGCCTCAGATGGACAGTGTAATGGAACTCCACAATTCTCAGGGGTCAAACAGCCAGCTCAATAAACAGGAAGTGACATCACAGCCAATCATGCCAAAGCCCAGCTGGCACATTGAGGTTTTTGTTACCTGAGGCACATTACAATTTGAGGACTGTCAACAGGGCCTCAGCCATACTGGGTGACATAGCATCATGGTAAAGTGGGACTGTAGGGTGACTTGAGAAAAGACATCCCAGCCAGCCATGCTCAGAGTCCACATGGCATACTGGCACCTCAGAATATGAGGACTGCCAGCAGGGCCTCAATCAGGCCAGGTAACAAACACAATTTCACAATAAAGTGGGGCTATAACATGACTTGGGGGGAAAAAGACACCCCAGCCAGTCACAGCAGAGTTTGCATGGCAGACTGGTACTTTGTAACTTGCAATAAACACTTCACAATCTGAGGACTGCCAGCAGGGCCTCGGCCATACCAGGTAACACAGCGTCCCAGCAGAAGTCAGGCAAGTACACTCTAGCCAGTTGTGCCCGAGTCTAAATGGCCAAGTGGCATTTTGTAATTTGTGACATGGGTGAACCCCATGATAAGACTAATCGGGAAGGGAAATGCCAGCCAGTGAAGCCAGACTCCAAGTTGGCGCACTGGCACAGACACTGTAGAACGTGAGGATTGTGAGCAGGGGCTCGGCCGGCCTGAGCAATGGTGTGCCACCGTACAGTGGGAGATATAAAGGGGCAGCTCACCAACCGTTTTGGTACAACTGTAATGTAGTAGCTGTAAATGGGGGTCCACTTTGGAACGGCGCTATATAAGAGACAGTGTAACTCTGGGCGAACCGTCCTGACCCGTCGAAGAGACCCTCGGTCGGTATTCCCTATGTAAAGGCGCTATAATTCCCCTCTGCTCTGTCCTTTGTCTGCTGTTTCTCCGCTCTGAGCTGCCTTTACGTTTTGTTCTCGTCTGTTGATTTTGATTTTTGCCGTGCTGATGTATTGTGATCCGATTTGCTCCTAATGGCGGTACGTGCTGTTAATGGCACGATAGACAATTCAGATTGATTGACGCCACCTGCCGAGCCTCAGCTGTGCCGCTCCTGTGAAGGACACTTGCGCGATGGTCACTGCGGACAGACTGGCGCGACATGAAGTGGGATTGTTGGACCTGTTCGTCCTGCACCAGGAACATCGCACTTCTGTTTACACATTGAGTTCGCCGGCCACTTCAGTGGATTAAAAACGCCGAATTTCTGTAAAAACTTCAAAAGGGTAGCTGAGCCACCATTAAGAATTGGAGAAGTGAAAATGCGTGGCCAGCAAGCCAAATGTGTCTGTTAACAGGGCGGGCTGAAAGTGTCCGAGTCTTTGTCATTTTGGGATTTAGATTTCCGATTCTGAGTCAGATTGTAATTTGAAGTTCTGAATGACAGCTTCCGGTCTGGCTGATTAAAACTGTCACTGGCTGAATAAAAGTGTCACTGGCTGAGCGCGTTTGTCCCGTTAAGTGTTCTCCATGCGGCGTTCTCCATTTTTCCTTCCAATTCCCAAAGAAGCACATGGACCCGGATACACACTGGCGTCCCGACCAGTGACGACTCCTGCCTTGCGTCTGATGCTGTCGGTGATCCATTTAGGTGTGCCGCCATTAATTTGAATTAAACGGGCACTTCGTAATGGAAGACCAGATGTTCTGCGTTTCACAGTCAGCTTTTGACATTTACACTATTAAGAAATCGTTCACTGCATCTAAGATCATCTCGAAGGAGACGAGACCTGCAGAAGAGGGAGAAAACGAAGAAAGACGCGACTTCAACGGACACATGGCCACTAGATGGCGCTGTTCACCACACTTACGCGCACCTTAAGGCGGCCCTGAGGGAAAGCGGCGGCGTGCACATCTCTGCGCCTGCGCGCTGCTCCTCCAAATATCTTGTTTGCGCCTTCAGAAATTCCCATTCGTTTTCCAGAGGGGCTTTTCAATTTTAGAGGGGACTCCAGCATGCAAAGGGGCACAAGGCACGAAATTGCAGGGCATTCTCGGACTGGGGACACCTATAACTCCCAGTCCCAGAGATCTGAGCCTGTGGTGTCCTGGATGATAGAACTGACTGTCTGTCTGACCAGAAGACCACCGTTTGTGAGACTCAAGGATCTGTGTGAGCAACACTGGAGCACCACAGGGAACAAGCCGGTCACCTTTACTCTTCACTGCCTTGGACTAGAAATATAACAGCAGGTCAGGTCAGTGGTATAGGAATTGTCAGGTGATTCTGCACTTATGGGGGGCTATCGATGAGGGGCATGAGACAAAGGAGAGGAGTCAGGAGGAGAACTTTGGGAATCATCTGCAACTCAACATCAGCAAAACCAAGAAACTGCCACCCCAAAGAGCCTCTGTGTCCGGTGACCATTCAGGGGGTCCTGGTGAAAAGGAGAACACACAGCCAGTGCTGAAGAAAAAAACTGAATGAAGGAAAGGAAGCTTACAAAGTTAAAACAAGACAAACTCGCCCAGAATAACATGAAGGATGGACCGGGCCACCCAGGGCTCAAGTGTTACACGGGCACGTGGACAACAAGCTAACGCCGTGACCCACGCTTTTTCCAGTGGCCAGTCTCCCCTCACCATCAACAACTCCTACCATGGCCAGTGACGAGACCACCTCTGATCGCCAGCATAGACTGTCGATAAGTGAAGACCAAGTGAGGAGATCACTGAGGAAGCTACACAGAGGAACAGCTGAGGGAGCAGATGGAGTCAAGTCCTCGAGTTCTTAAGGTCTGTGCTGACCAGCTGGGTGGCATCTCCTGTCACCAATGCTGCAGAAAGTGGCGCTGCTGTGAAACTCATCCTGCATTGTAAGGTGGGCACTTCTTCACCTAATGACGACAGACCAGAACGCCTCACCATCATGAAGACCGGTCCTGGACAATATGAGTCCTCTTGTGGTAGACCACCTGGACCCACTGCTGTCTGCCCATTGGACAAAGATTGGAGGGGAGGATCCAACTATCTGTTTGCTCGACGAGGGTGGACAATACTGTACTTCAGTGCCATCCAGCTATCCCTGTTAAGGGTCAACTCAGAGATCTGAGCCTGTGGTGTCCTGGATGATAGAACTGACTGTCTGTCTGACCAGAAGACCACCGTTTGTGAGACTCAAGGACTGTGTGAGCAACACTGGAGCACCACAGGGAACAAGCCGGTCACCTTTACTCTTCACTGCCTTGGACTAGAAATATAACAGCAGGTCAGGTCAGTGGTATAGGAATTGTCAGGTGATTCTGCACTTATGGGGGGCTATCGATGAGGGGCATGAGACAAAGGAGAGGAGTCAGGAGGAGAACTTTGGGAATCATCTGCAACTCAACATCAGCAAAACCAAAAAACTGCCACACCAAAGAGCCTCTGTGTCCGGTGACCATTCAGGGGGTGGGTGTAGAGGTGGTGCGCTGCTTGAAGTTCTTGGGGGTCCTCATTACTGACATGTAACACAGAGAAACAATAGCAGGAAGGGCAGAGCAGACTTTTCTTCCTTAGGAGACTGCGTTCCTCTAATGTGTGCTGTGCTGTTGAAGTCACTTCAGGAGAGACCCACCAAACAAACACGGGGGGCAAACTCCGGACCCCCTGGAGGTCGCATGAAGACAGAACTGAGCGCCATTATGAACAAAGCTGCACATCTTCTGTCTGACACACCAACACTGAGGACTTTCAGCCAACGAGTCATTCAGCACAAGTGTGTGTCAGGATAGGAGACTGGGGGTCTTTTATACCAACAATACACCAGTATAGCGCCTTACTGAGACTGACAAGTCAGAAGTTTTCTTTGTGCTTAGCCATTCTGGCGTTTGTTCAGATCAAGGTGTGTGCGTGAATTTATTTATTCATTTAATGAAGTTCTGTATAAAGGCAGATTTCACCCCTGGGGATGAACGAAGTTCTATCTGCCATGCGGGACCCCTGGTGGTGCAGACCCACAAGCCACTGCGCTGCACTTTATGGTTAATCCGAGGAGTAAAATAAACGAGAAGATCACAAAAGTGACTTTGCCTGGCAGGTCACCGTGGAGTGGCGGCTTTGTGGGTCCACTCAGTCGGGGGTCCAACAGGCGGCCGATGACTTTATGCGTCCTCTGCTGCATAACAGGCGCTTGAGCCCCCCGGGCAGCTCGAGACCCTGAGAGCGTTTAACGTCCTAAAAACCGACCGGAGCAGCGAGTCTGTGTAGACGGACACCGAAGGAAGGACAGCCATGAAGAACACCCCGAGAACTCGCATTGCGCACACAGGAGTCCAAACACTGAGCCGGCCGAAGTCGAACAAACGCAGGACCCCCTGAGCCCCCACCCCCGAAATGATTTGAATTTTACTTGCGTTCATTTAAATATTGCGGATTCTCCCGTCGGCAGCACGGTGGCGCAGTGGGTAGTGCTGCTGCCTCGCAGTTAGGAGACCCGAGTTCACTTCCCGGGTCCTCCCTGCGTGGAGTTTGCATGTTCTCCCCATGTCTGCGTGGGTTTCCTCCGGGTGCTCCGGTTCCCTCCCACAGTCCATAGACATGCAGGTTAGGTGGATTGACGATCCTAAATTGTGCTTGGTGGGTGGGTGTGTGTGTGCCCTGCGGTGCGCTGGTGTCCTGCCCGGGGTTTGTTTCCTGCCTTGCGTCCTGTGTTGGCTGGGACTGGCTCCAGCCGAGCCCCGTGATGGGTTGAATAATGGATGGATGGATTCTCCCGTCTATCTTTAGTTTTTATCACCCTTGTGACATTTTTGTTCACCCATCTACTATTTTTTTTCTCACCCATGTCACTTGAGGGGCTTCGTAATCTTTCCCGTTAATGTCTTCCCTTCAGACATTTTTCTGACCTGCAAGGTCAGCGAAACGAGACGAAACGTGCTCTCCTTCGATCTAACATCAGGATATTTGTAACCCATGAGTCAGACAGAGTATCGTGTCTTGCTTAGTAAGGGTATAATGGGGGCTTTGGTAGGGGGGCATCATAAGTGCACCTGCAGCCTTCGGTGGCCGTTCTGTGACGTGGCTTCAGTCTGGCAGCCCAGCACAAGGATGGGCGACCACCAGCGCGGCTCCCTCACGCGTCCACGGGATCAACTTACTGTCCTGCAATTTGTTTTTTTTTTTTTAACTATACAAGGTGGTCCACGCGCACACCCCAGGAAGCACACAGAACGCACACAGAAGGGGGTGCAGCGTGAAGTCACATAACGAGCCTTTTTATTTCTTACATGCTACTACTACACATGACAACTGGCTTCATGACATCTACACGCCTTCTTTGTTACGCCAGCGCATGTCACGCAAGTACAGGACCCCCGCGAACTGATTTGGGTTCATTTATTTGTCGTTTCCTGGCCAGACGTGCGACGTCAATAAAAACCAAACGCCTTTCCCTTCAGTCTAGCCGCAGGATTTTTTTTTTGTCTCACAGACGTGACTTTTTGTTGATTATTTCTTTAATTTTACTTTCAGCTATAGTGCCGCCGCGACCACCTCGTGTCTCCGCACCCTATAGCTTTGTGCCCATCTGCCGTCTGTGTGGAGTTTGCATGTTCTCCTTGTGCCTGCCAGGTTTTTTCCTTCCCCATCCACGAAGACGTGTCGGTTATTTTAACAGGCGACTGTGGGGGCGTCCCGTCCAGTGTTGTTTCCCACCTTCTGTCCTGTAATCCCTGCATTGATTTTGCTATAAAGGACTACTTGAAGAGCGCATCAAACCTGAACATAGAAATAAAGGACCAGGGAGCGGCGCCCCATCTGCGCGGCTCCAGCCCTGCGGCATCCCAAGTGCGCTTCCTGCTGACTCCGCGTTTTCTATTCAGAACACAAAATGACTTTTTTCGCCCTTGTCTTTACATTTAAAACTAAATAAAAGTAAAATGAAGAGAAACAACACGCTTCCTTAATGCCTGCATACAATAAACACCTAAATTAAGTTCACGACAAGAATTAAATGACTGGTTTCACTTAAAAAAAAAATCTGCGTAAATGCGTTAATATAGGATGCCGCGCATACTGCGCATGCTCCCTGCATCCTCAGCCAGGTTAGTGACGTCACGAGATCCCGCCTGTAAAAATCCTCAGCATCCAAGAGAAAACAGGAATAAAAATAAAGGCACACGAAGGGCATGAAGGATGTTGAGCGTCGCGTTTCACCGCCACCGGGTGAAGACACACAAGTAATTAAACGATCAGAAGAAAACGTGCAAACAGAGCGAAATTAAAATACGGGCGGGGAGAAAAAAGAGAAAGAGAGACACCGAGGAAGAAACAGATAGAGAGAGAAAGACTTCCTTCCATAGCATCGTCCTCGAGCGCCGATCATCCAGAGCTGAAGGGAGAGCGCGGGACGCGGCGCTGCCATGGAATTAAAGAAATCCATCTCGGAGACGGAGCGGACCCTGAGGAGCTACGGCGCCCTGCTGCAGACCGAGCGGAGAGCGGACACAGGCGAGTGAGTGGGCGTACTGCCGGGTCGGGGCTGGACTGGAGATGCGGCGCCGGGTGTGCGCCACCACGGCCCGCAGCATTGGCCGATGTGTGTAAACGTTCAGGCGTTTGCTGATTCGAGTTCGACTGCCGTGCGGGCTTGTGAGCTGCGCGGACCTCGTAAGGGCGCATTGTTAGATTATATAGCGCACTTGACGGATGGTTTACTTAGGCGGCTATGCAGATTGCGATCCCCCCCTATTGTCCAGGTAATGGTGGCAGATACTCGTCCGTTTAATACCCCCGTTATTGAAGTGAACCACTTCGTGTAACACAACACACGCTGATGGATGTTATGGTGGTACGTGCCCTCTCTATGCCCGTTGATATTGGCACTATCTTTTGAATGTATGCCATGTGATTTTGTGACGTTGGCGGACACCCCCTATATATATCCGTGGTCCGGACAGGGACCCCTGTATGCATCCTCTAATGCATGGCTGTCAAGCTCAGTTCGTGCAGGACAGTTCTAGCCACCTTCGTCGCATTAGCTGGTGTGACCCCGATTTTTATTGACTCGCATTTTCATTGCTTCATTTTTTTTTTTCGTTAACAAGCAGTCAAACAATAATGAGGGGCAACACAAGCCCGAATAAGACCAAGTTAAACGGATACACCATCTGCACCCGCGTCCTTCATACCCATTAGAGTATCTGGAAAGGAAACGACGAAGGTCTGAGAAACACACCTGACCCTCGTTTCAGTTTTGGAAGTGACAGGTGTGGCACACCGAGGACACGATCAGGCTCTAGCATTAAAGAACGGGTTTGATGAACAGCGGATTAGGAAACGACGAGTGTTTGAGCCCCTCAAGTTAGCTGGTGGTCTGCTGGCCTGTCTTATCGACTGCATATTGCTTTTTACTCATATCGATAATTCTATTATAGAGTGCCTTTCATATCTATATCTCTCTATCTAGAATATTGTACTTTTGCTTATCAGTTGCATATTGCATTTTACTCTTATCTATATTTCTATTATATATAGTCTTTCATATCTACAGTACATACTGTACCTACAATTTCTGTCTACAGTCCGTTATATAGCGCCTTTCCTATCTCTCTCTTTTACTTATTATCAGGCTGATGCCTTTATCCATGGTAACTTACAACATCTGACATACGATTGGTTCCATTTCTTTTGCTTGCTCCAGTCGGAACACAGGCAGGTGAAGAGAATGGCTCGGGGTCACCCAGCGTCAGTAATGGGGTTTGAACTCACAAGCTCAGGGTTAGAAGTCCAAACCTTTAACCACTTCAGAGTTCCTTTCATATCTAGAATATTGTACCTTTTTTATTGATTACATGTTGCTATTTATTGATATCTATCTGCTATATAGTGCCTTTCATAACTATACCTAGCTATTATATTGTATCTTTTCTTATCAATTGCATATTGGTTTTTGCTGACATCTATTATATAGTGCCTTTCATAACTATACCTATCTAGAATATTGCACCTTATCTTATCGACTGCTACTGCTTTTTACTCATATCTATATTTCTATTAGAGTGCCTTTCATATCTATATCTCTCTACCTAGAATATTGTACCTTATTATAAATTGCATGTTGCTTTTTAATCATATCTATATTTCTATTATATAGTGCCTTTCATACCTTCTTATAA